>JASDQU010338478.1:0-12525 GCA_032191745.1 Picea mariana
AGACCATTGCATACATCAAACTGCCAACTGCACTCACATATGGAACACGAGACATGTCCTCCTCCTCTTCTGTGTCTTGGGACAATGATCCGCAGATAACTTTACACCAACAAGAATAGGGACCTTGATCGATTTACATTCCTGCATATTAAACATCTACAATATTGTTTCAACATATTTTCTCTGATTTAACCAGAGTTTCCTCTTTTTTCGATCTCTATTAATTTCCATGCCCAAAATGAAATTTGAAGCACCGATATCCTTCATGTCAAATTTAGAGGACAATTAAATTTTCACATCCTAGATAATCTCCTTGTTGTTTCCTATCAACAACATGTCATCCACATACAAGACCAAATAAATCAAATGATCATAAATTAATTTAAAATACACAAAATGATCATGTTTGTTTCTTGTGAAGCCAAGTCCCAGCATATAAGTATCAAATTTTTGATACCACATCCTTGGTGATTGTTTTAAGCCATACAAGGACTTTTTCATCTTGCATACCAACTCTTTCTTTCTCTTCACAACAAAGCCTTCTGGCTGATTCATATAGATTTCTTCTTCCAGATCCCCATGTAGGAATGTTTTCTTCACATCCATCTATTCTACTTTGAAATCAAATCCAACAACACCAGATAACATAAATCTTATAGAAGTTAACTTGGCAACAAGAGGAAAAATCTCACCAAAATCAATTCCCTCAACCTGGGAATAACCCTTTGCTACTAACCGAGCTTTGTATTTCTCCACTTTGCCTTCTACATTCAACTTCTTTTTAAATACCCATTTGTTGCCAATGGGCTTTCTTCCAGTCAGCAACTCCACTAGATCCCAAGCCTCATTCTTATCAAAGGCTACCATTTATTCATCCATAGCCTTTTTCCAGAGCTTTCCATCCTTTGAATCCACTGCCTCTTTGACAGTTCTATTATCATCATCATTAATAGACAAAGCAAAATTTGAACAGAAATAAGATGGAGTATACCTTTCCGGTAGCCTTCTTTCTCGAAATGATCTCCTCAATACTGGAGTATGAGGATCTTCTTCTTGTGATTCTTGTTCTTCTGTAGAGTATGATTCATCATCCTTTAAATCAAAATCTATTTTCTCTAGTTCTCCCTTACTTGGTAGGACTTCCTCTTTAACAACATCCTTCATTTCTCTAAATACCACATCTTGGCTATACACAACCTTCTTAGTTTCTTGGTTCCAAAGCTTATAACCTTTGAGACCATATTTATACCCAATAAAGATACACTTTTCAGCCTTCTTATCTAGCTTACTCTTGTTTTTCTTTGGAACATGAACATAGGCCTCACAGCCAAATACCTTGAGATGTGTGAGAGAAGGCTTCTTACCAGTCCATACCTCTTGTGGAGTCTTGTCATCCAATGTTGATGAGGGTGATCTTTCGACTAGGTAACATGCAGTACCCACTGCCTTTGCCCATAATTCTTGCCCTAACCCAGCACCACTGAGCATGCACCTTGCTTTTTCCATCAGTGCCCTGTTCATCCTTTCTGCAGCTCCATTTTGTTGAGGTGTATATGGAGTAGTCTTTTGTCGTGCTATACCACACTTCTTATAGAATTATTCAAATTCATTCCTGCATAACTCTCCACCATTATCTATCCTCAACACCTTAATTATTTTCTTTGTTTGATTCTCAACAAGAGCCTTGAACTCTTTAAACCTGTCAAAGACTTCAAATTTCTTCTTGAGGAAATATATCCAAGTATTCCTCGCGAATTCATCTATACATGAGACATAGCACATAGGTTTTTCCAATGATGGAACTGATATAAGTCCAAACACATTATTATGAACTAGATGTAAAATTCCTTCTGCCCTCCCTCGTTGCACCAGAGGGGAATCTTACCTGATTCTGCTTCCCATATACACAATGTTCACATAAATAAAAATCCAGAGAGCAGTTAGACATACCTTCAACCATACCTTTACTGTGTAGTAGTCGAAGACCCTTCTCTCTGATATGCCCCAGTCTTTGATGCCACAACATAACCTTTTCTACAGATACTTTAGGAGTTCTTTCTTCTTCAACTCCAATATCAGGAACAATGGAACTATTATACCCATCAATAATAGTGCTTCCTTGCAACTTATATAGAGTTCCAAATCGAACTCTCTTCAGTAACACCATTGCTCCTCGAACCATCCTGTAGATTTCCTTTTCAAGTATTGTTTTTACCCTTGCATCATCCATTTTTCTTACATAAATCAAATTTCTAGCCAAACCTGAGATGTGCAGAACACCAGGTAGTGTTCTAATCCTTCCATCTATGAGCCTCAACTTGACTTTTCTTCGTCCTATGATTCTGGTTGTTGAGTCATCACCTAGGAAAGCATTACCTCCATCATACCTTTCATGTTCATAGAACCACTCCCTGTGGGGAGTCATATGAAAGGATGCACCTAAGTCAACCAACCATGCCTCATGATCTGCATGTGTGCTTGAAGAAGCCAAGTACACGTCCCCTCCTTCTTCCTTGGAGGTATGTTCTTTTGTAGAAGGAGCTTCTTCATATGCCTTCTTTTTCTAAATTTTGGATCTACACTGCTTCTTGTAGTGCCCTTCTTTTCCACATCTCCAACATACCTTTACAAACTTTTCGAGAGATTTAGATCTACCCTTAGACTTAGATCTCCCACTTGAGGACTTAGATCCATTTCTTTCCTGGGAGCGTCCTCTTGCAAACAATGCATCTGTGCTCTGTCCTTCCATGTTCTTTCGTCTCGTCTCCTCCAACAACAAGGATGAGACCACTTCATCAAACTTCAAGGCAGTTGTATTACTACCTATGGCCACAACCAGACTATCCCATGAGTTTGGTAAAGAGCACAACAAACTGATACACTTATCTTCATCTGAAATTTTAATCTCAACAGATACTAACCGACTTACCACAGTATTGAAGGCGTTCAAATGCTATGCCACCTAGTCTCCATCTCTCATCCTCGGGTTATAGAACTTCTTTCTCATGAATAGTTTATTTACTAGGGACTTAGATTGATACAACTTCCCCAACTTATCCCATAAATCATTGTATGTAGTTTCGTYTAACACATTCAATAATATYGAATATGAGAGACACAATTGGATTGTGCTCTTAGCCTTCTGATCTAACTTTTTCCAGTCATCTGTTGAAGTTCCTGTAGGTGCAATACCTGGATCCACTGCGATCAAATGATCTCTGTCCACTAACAGATCTTCTATCTTGAGCTTACACACCTCAAAACTTTGCCCATTAAATTTCTCGATCTCCATTTTCAAACTGTTAGTCATTTCTTTTCACCTGAAAAATCAATACCACAGATCTCCCACTGTAACAAGGCTTATCACAGTCCCGAGCCAAACCCTTGACCATAAAGGCGTCCCCCGGAAGCCAACAAAGCTCTAATACCAAATATAGATTTTAACCTTGTACAATATTTACTACAAACAAATTTTCAGTAAAAGAACAGAAAATATACAATGGAAAATACACACATTACGCAAAGATTTTTCCCCTGGAAACCCAAACCAG
The DNA here is from genome assembly GCA_032191745.1 of Picea mariana. Classification (NCBI taxonomy): domain Eukaryota; kingdom Viridiplantae; phylum Streptophyta; class Pinopsida; order Pinales; family Pinaceae; genus Picea; species Picea mariana. Next base: position 3,552 of record JASDQU010338478.1, read on the forward strand.
AAAAACCAACATATTCTAAATGCATGCATAGTGATACAATGTTTACAATACAATATACGTATAGGAGCTAATGGCATCCGAAACCCTAACCCAATGACCTAGATTAGTCAACAACCCTAATTCCTTAACCGGAAATAGAAAACCATTGGCAAAAACCATGTGCCGAAAAACCACCCAACAATGGACATGAAAATCGAGGTGACATGAAAAAAGAGACAAAAATGCGACACATTTCCCGAGTAAAAAAAAATTCTCGGGGCGTTGCCCCCGAACCCCTGCGCTAGTCGTGCAAATAATATAAAACATACCCAACAATTCACACACCATCCACAAGATAACATAAATATTTGCTTTGAGAAACCCTTATGGGAGAAAACACAACTAGAAGGTGATGCTACTCTGCTCCCTTTTCTCTGGTATGTAAATAATGCAAGTACAAAGGAGAAGGCACTCTCTATGGAGTTACCTGAGACCTGTGGTATGTTAGGTTGCTACAAAACATTAACGCCCTCTATTATGCTCTCTAACTTTCCACTCCCAGTTGTTCTACTCTGCTATGGAACAAAATACAATAATATAGAATGGAACTCCTTCTCCTCCTAGTGGCCCAATATTTAACATAGTCCAATAGCCATTGAGGGGTAGGTTTTCGACTTCCTAAACCCTCAATTGTGGTAGGGTTTTGAACCTTCTAGAATCTTTTTGAAATTCCTCATATGGCCAGCCCCATATGCATGAGTAATGGGGGCTGACGTGGCATCCTCTCGTACCATGGTGGTCAACTTTCGAGAGGCATAACTTTTGCATACAAACTATGATTGGCGCATGATTTGCACCATTGGAAAGGTATCAAATTGTAGAACACCATCAAGGGGGTTAGCACAAGATTTAGACACTAGAACCCTACAAAATGTCATTTAATTCCTCAAAATTACTCTGGAAGGTTTTAGACCCCAATTTTCCAAATGGGACCTACCACTAAAATGACTCTACAAGCTGATTCCTCCAATTTTTTCCACTCCGAAAGCATCAAGATAGATGAAAAATAATATAAAGCTCCAATCCGGATCACAAGAGATGGTTCATATGAAGAAGACTAAAGATGAAGACAACTCAAGACATCCAGATTGAATCATAAGTATTCATTAAGGGGGAGTATGAAGGAATAATTCATACTTATAATATAAATAACTATTAATGAAAGTAGACTTATTTTATAAGTCTACTTATGATCAAAGATGAGGAAGCTGAGAGAAGTTAGGGATGGAGATCACATAGATATTTATGGAGATATTGTGGAGATTGTTATACTATATTGGACATCTTGTTATGAGCACCTCAATGTTATATAACGAGGCCTCATGTATTGTATTGATGTAAGAGAGTGATGTATTATCATTGTACATTAATAAAATGTGATATTTGATAGATATTTGCTCTTCTTATGTGAAGTTTTTGTGTGTATGTTTGTTTGTGTGTTGCTCATATAACCAACACACACACACACATGTGAAATGCATATCCCCATGAAATTTATTGGGCACTTCCCCTCATTCCAATGATGGTACCCAAAACAAACTGGATTCTTCAGGGTTCAAGACCGATACAATAATAGTTTAACACGTCACTTGCATGAATTGATCCTAGATGGAGAGGATAACACTCCTCTCAACCATCTGGGCTAGATTTAATTAACACACACATACACACAAGATCCTTCACACACACACACACACACACACACACACATCTTATTCTATTTTTTTTTTTACTTATTGTCCTAAAATAGAGTCTTTGAATGCTAATTAACATCTATAATTTGTAATTTTATTTTTTTAATAAAATTATGAATTTTTTCCTTGTGGAAAAATTAAAATCTTATCTTATATATAAGACATAAGATTATATTTTCGAAAAATAAAAAATAAAAAATGAAGTTGTAATTTTATTTAAAAAAAAGAAGATAAAATTACATATTGTAGATGCTAATCAAACATTCAAAGAGCCTTTTTAAAGACAATTAATAGAAGACAAACTTTGTCCATGATATCCTGACCTGCACTTTTAATACCCGTACATATGTGTGTGTTTGTATTCCAAGAAAAGAAATCATTATATTCGATATTTCAAGGAGAAATCAAAATACGCATTGGTTGGCCAAGAAGGCTCAAAATAGAGAGAAAATACAAATCTCTCTAAACAAATTAGTCCTTGCATACCATAAGCTACAAGCTTTACATAAGAAAAAAAATTAGTTTAAGAATTGTACATATTACAATTTTCCTTTATTGTATCAACAAACATAAAGTAAATAATTCCATAATGGACAAAAACAAACTTATAACATGCATAAGAAAACTAAGATAGAAGATTTAGCTTGGACTCATAAGTATCATCAAAGATTGAAAGAGGGATTGCTTAGCCTAAAAAATTAGCAGGCTGTCCTCAAACTCTTGTCCTAGTAAAAGGCCTTCCTACAGGGTAAGGGCCTCCTTAGATACATTATCAATTTGAGTGTTGGCTTCTCTGAAGATGTATGTGAAAGAAATGACTACAAACATATTCCCTATCTCCAAAACTATGTTCTTGATGGTGGTTAAGATCATATTTTAAGTTCTATATAATCCATTTGCCCAATCCACAAGAAACTTGGAGTCCCCCATCACTAATAATTCATCATTTATCTACAACTTACTTTAATTGGATCCAAAGGGAAACACACACACAACCAACTTTATAGCTACCTAAAGTAATATTATATAKAGAAAGACCCAACAAAACAACCCAAGAAAAAATATTTCAGATAACAGAACCATATACAAATTGAATAGTCCGCTTATACAATCTTAAAAGTATCTTTAAAATTACATATTCCAAACGACCCATTAAATTAAGACACTAAAAATCCCAACATGAAAGAAACAATTGATTGATTTTTAATCAAAAGGAGGGTGAATGTATTCAAAGATTTGTCCTCCAACATTTTCTTGAATAATCCATTCACCACGAGCCAACCGAATACCCTCCTTTGGCATACCTTCTACAACCTCTCTCTCTCTCTCTCTCTCTCTCTCTCTCTCTCTCTCTACACACACACACACAAACACATAAGACATATAATTTACCATATATATATATATATGGTAAAATATATGTCTTATATGGTAAAACATATGTCGTATATACATACACACAGTTAGTTTTGGTTGCAGCAAATCCTTGTTTCTTTCACTATTGTTTGTGTCTCTCTCATTATCGTTTTTGTATGAGTTTCTCTCTCTCTCATACAAAAACGATAATGAGAGAGACACAAACAATAGTGAAAGAAACAAGGATTTGCTGCAACCAAAACTAACATAATACTCAACGTGTCTTTGAATCCCTCGCCTCAACTCTCGCCTATGCCTATTTTAATTCTTAGAGACTCTTTCAAAACTGAACTTAGCTTCGTAAACATGGTTCAACTAGAATACAAACAAATCTAGTGATAAAAAAGATCTATATTCGAACATAGGATTGCCCACATGAGTTGAATAGTATTGGTAGTCTATTTTCCAATAAGAATGTGTGGAGGTAATTGGTGCCTTCAACAAGTTTTTTGGATTTGAAAAGACTTTCTCATAAGATATCTCAGACACTGATCTCAGATGTAGATATGTGATGTGGATTTCAGACTATCTTAGATGCAAACTATCTCAGATGGAAATTTGTGAAACAAGATACCTTATAATATATCAAACATAGATTTGTGGTGAATTTCTCAGACACGGGTTCGTGGTGAATTAAAGCTATCTCAGATATGGATATGTGGTGAATCAACAAGCTATCCTAGACATAGATCATTGTAAATTTAGTGAGTTGAATCTTTCTACATTGAAGGTTTTATGCATGACCATTGGACCCTTTGACAGATAGATMTGTTACCTACACACCAACACTAGCTTGKACATGTCTCTTCTTATTATTTTAGGGTTTCCAACAACCATTAGCAAGGCATCTTTAATCAAAATGCCTATTGAAGCGTCCTTTGGGGCAACGTGTCTAAAGTTTATGCTTAGTTTYCTTGTGAGCCCTTAAGCTAGAAGATTGATATTAGAGGGAAATAAAAGGAACTTCAGTTCTCAGATTTTACTTTATAGGATMATTTTATCCAAAAATTCTAGGACTATATCATTGAAACCATGAAAAATTGTTGAAGTTTCCTTCCTCGGATCTAGTTATTAATGCCCTAATTCGATCACCTAGGTTTTTATTTTAGTGCAAGCAAAGAAAAGTCCATCAATCTAGTCAAGTGCATAAGCTCATTATGTCAATTTTGTTTATATTTATTTCTTTTGTATCCCAATATGAACAATTCACCACATTTAGTAAAACCTCTCAAAGGGAGACCAAGCAAAGTAACCCTAGATAATATTTTTGAATGTATAAATCATTAGAAAAATGTAGGGAAGAGAGAGAAGCCAAGCTTTAGATAGAGTTAGAGATAATGCTTGATAATAAGTTCAGATCCTTAGAAAATAAGGTTCAAAAAAGATAGTCAATAGAATAGTAGGGTTGGAGACTCAGTTACAGAAAATGGAGGTTAGATTAAAATAAATGTAAAAACAAAGCCAATAAAAGAAACAATCAAACCAAGAAGAAGAAGTCCACAATATATAAAATCATAATTTGAGGGACAAGATTAAAGATCCAGAAAAAAATCTAAATAACAATTTGGCCCTAAATAGTTTGGAAAGTTAATTGGATATCAATCCCATCAAAGAAAAAATGGATAAGCTCATAGACTTAGACCATGAGAATAAAAAAAGAGCCTTGAACCTTGTAACTTTTTGGTATTAAAGAGAAGAAAGATGAGGACACACTAGCAATAATCTAGGCATAACTACAAAACAAATCACAAATTGAAATAACTTGCCTCATAGAAGTAAAGAGGCTTGAAAAAATAACTAAGCATAAGGATAGGTAAATTTGTGTTAAAGTAAGCTGCAATGACAAAAAATATGGCATACACAATAAAACTTTGAGCTTAAAAGGGTCGAGAATATTTATAAGTGAAGACCTCATTTCAAGAGGTAAAAGAAGCTAGAAAGGAAGGAAAATGAGAAATAATTAGGAAAAAGGCTAATATTGGGGATAGAGACCAAAAATATAATAATAGATATGAATATGGGGAACTCTAGATCCTGTCTTGGAACTGTCATGGATTTCCATGGAGCAAAGGGCCTATGTTAAGTTGGATCTCGAGTGAAACCGATATTAAGTTTTTGGTTAAAACTTGGAAGCATGAAGAATTTAAGGTCCCTAACATAGAAAAATTTGTCTTATGGTTGATATGGAACAAGAGATCCCACCACAAAGGAATTAGAGGCATAGCTTGTTACATAAAAAAGAACAACTCTCTTCACATTTGGCTTCTCAAGAAAGACCCTTTCAATCAATAATGTGGATGGGGATTTCATATATTAATACTAAGAATATTTACATAGAAATTTGCTATTTCATGCCTATTATTTCTACCTTTTATAAGAAAAATGGTCTAGATCAAATTTGTCCTCACAATGGCTTATAACAAGATATTTATAATCTAAGAAATGAAGGCAATATCCTCCTGCTAGAAGACTTTAATGATAGAACTGTAACTAATCAAACTATTATTTCAAGCAATGATTTAAACCCTAATTCTCTATGGCTAGATGAGGACCTTGTTTTAGCTAACATATTCAAAAGAAACTCTAAAGACTTGGTCAAGAATTTGTTTGGCACCAAGTTAATCAAGCTCTGTAGTTCTCAAGATCTAATAATTTGCAATGGTCTAATGGAGTGGTCGAAATCCAATCAGATGACTTGTATTCATGGGCTTAGAAATAGTGTCGTAGATTAGGTGATATATGATATCCTCGTATACAACTAAATAGTAAATTTTGACCTCTTAAATGACCGTGAACCTAAATATGATCCTCCTTTAACCCTAAATGTAAACTTTCACATGCACAAAATCCTCATTGAAGAGAATTTTGATAATCAAAAGCACTTGCTTTTCAACAAAAATAAAGCTAATCTTTTTTTAAAGGATTTAATGTAATGTTCCCATTTTTGGATTCCCCCACCTTGTAGTCAAAGGAGACTTTATGAGTTTATTTAAGCCTGACCAGAGGAGTAAAATGAGGATAATATTGAGCTAGGGAATTTTTGAGGAGTTATATGGGGTCTAGGCTAGCCCATTCACCATGTTTCATCATCATGATCATTTCCACAGGATTCGCTTTTGGTTCCGTGGCATTCCGATGATTTCCATAATTTCAGGTTATTATTGAGCATATTTTAATTAATTACACTGAAGGTGTTATTTGGAGCTTGTTTCTTGGAGGGACACCTTAGTACTGTTATAGCTCGTTAGAGCTAGGACAAAAATATCTATAAGATAGGATAATAAAAAGTGAGTTTCAGTGGCTGGAGAAGTTATAAAAGAATTAATCACTTTTTGGAGTAAAAAAGGGTCATTAAATTAATAAAGTGATTTTATGAAGAAATATTAAAGATGAATTAAAAGTCACTTGAACGGAAAAAGGTGAAAAGGGGTATAAAAGAGAGATAGGGGCTTATATTCTCTCATTATGTTATTGATCATTTTCACTTGTATCTTTGAGCTCTGGCAACTTGAACATTTTGATGGTTTTGAGTGAACAACCCTAGAGATCAGCAAGGAGGTGAAAGATTCCTCTATTCCTGATCCAAGCTTGGTCAAGGTGGTGAATGATTCCACCCTCACCATTCTATTTCCGTTTCAAATTTATTTCTTACATTGGTGGTAAAGGAGGGCGTAACTGTTAGAGGATTTTGCAGAGAGGGCGCATTGTTCCACCAAGAGGAGTTCAATTTGGCTTCTGGGAGTGAGATCTTGAAGAGATCTGAGCTGGTTCGTGTTTTTCTCGCATGGAGTGACTTCTCTTGATACCCTTGGGGGTTTCCAACATCCATATTATTTATTCTCGGCGCTGGGGTGAATTTACTGAAGGAGGGCACATTAGGGGTTTGAGATCCAGTGATTTGTGGTTAGATTTGTTTTCTACAGCTAGGGGAACTTCTCATATAAGTTAGCCATCATAAGATCTATAGGTTTGTAGCCATTTCATGAAGATTTTACATCAGATTCATTGTGCATATTTCAGCAGAGCATAAGCAACAAGAAGGGCTCATTTTTCGGTATGGGAATTATGGATTTTGCATGATATAACATCTCTTTTGGGAAGCCATCGTTAGGGGATCGAAAAGGAGGATCATTGACACTATTTCCTTGCCTTTTGTAGCATCTATAGGCCAATAAAGTGGCTATTGTATTACTTATTTAAGATTTAGAAATTATTGTATGTTGGATAGCCAAATACATATTTTTTTATTTTATTGGGGGAATCGGCAACTTCGCGGTTCTTGTACTCGCGTGACACGGGGTCGATCCCCAACGACTACCACTATAACCCCAGGTGCAACCACCCAGCCCGCAAGAATGGCGCACGAGTAAGTCCGGGTGAGAATCAAACATGAGATTTCATTTTACAAATTTCCTTCCATTTACACGGCACTTGCCAATCCGTCTACACCCGTGCGGGCTAGCCAAATACATATTAAATAAAACAAGGATTCAAGGTATTATCTTATGGTTTTTAATAGTTATTTTTTTTTATTTTTTATTTTTTTATTTGGTTATCATTGCATGTGTTTGCCTTATGTATTACATGAGAAATATGGGCTGAAATACATTAGAAAATACACTTTAATGAATGCTTCAACCATTGCACACAAAGTGTTTAACATAATACCTCAATGAGAAAAATTTTATATACATAACAACAAACAAATAATCATAACAACATATACTTTGGGGGTTTAAGGAGGTTGTAACTCATCCCATTGACACTCTAAACACTTAATTAATCCACCTTGAGAGTTGGGACAACAAGAGAGTTGCTTTTCCAAAGAACCTTTGAGCAAACACACAAAGCGTTTAAAGAAAGTTCTCAACTAGTTAGATCTGTTTTTTATATCGGATTTGGTTGGGAATATTATAGTGGTATCAGAGTGAAGATTCCTCCCAGCCTGAGGGATCTTCATTGGGGAGAAGAATTTTAGATTGCAAATTGGACATGTACTTAGAATTACACTCATTTTCAGTGGCTTAGTAGAAATGACTATGGTAGAGGAGATTCTATATTGTGAAGAGAAATATCAAGCTCTTAGTGTGATATTCAAGGATCAAGTAACATTCAAAGAGTTTGTATCCATCATACATCCTAAGTGGAATAAAGATGATATTGCAACATGGGCCAAAAAGATTGAAACATACAATTTTTGGAGAAGAGAAGTCAAGAAGGCAGACACACCACCACATAATAGTGGGTTGATAGGGGCGCAGATTGAGCCTACGCCCATCCAGGATGAGGATGTGTGTGTTGAGGATGATAGGGTAGTAGCATGGGACACACCATTAGAAGGCAACATCATTAGCACATATGATGGTAAGGAGGATAGTACATTAGATCATGATGATGGGGTAGCATCTACACCTTGTGATGAGGTTCAAGATGATTTGGGTGTGAATGTGTGCGATGAGGATGACAAGATAGTAGCATTGGATACACCATCAGAGGGTCGTGACATGAGCACATGTGGTATACAAGAGGATAACACTCAAGATCATGAGGAGGAGGTAGCATCTTGGCCTTGTGATGGGATTCATGATGACTTGGGTGTTGATACACCTAAGGATGATGGATCATGGACACAAGGTGATTCATCTATGGAACATGGACCCACATTACAATATGGGCATATGGGTGATGAACAAAGTGGCACAGGGGATGTTGAGCATAGTAGCACAACATGTCTTGGGGATTGTGTTGATGATGATTCCATAGTTGACCTTAGCAACAAGAGTTATGAGGTAGCACTTTAGAATGATAGAGGTGTCGATTCCCAG
>JASDQU010338483.1:2486-12525 GCA_032191745.1 Picea mariana
AAGAAGAGGTTTTTACCCTGAATGTGTTTCCTTGGTAAATATCCATCTCTTTGTTTCTCATATATGTGACTGATGTTGAATGTGCCATTGTTTATTTCCCTGCATTATTGTGATCATCATTGAGTGCCCTGTAAATATTTTAAAAGAAGCATAATTGTTTAAGCACGGTAACAACTGATTCACCCCCCCCCTCTCAGTTGTCCAATAATGTACACGATCTTTCTATAGATCACCTCACGTATGTATGCAAATGCTCCCACAGGAACCTGCATATGCCTCAGAAAGTGTGAAGCTTTCCTTATTATTTTTCCTTTCATTCATGTTTGGCTTTTTAGTCTTTTTCATCCACTTCTGAGAGTGACTTGTTCTCTGAGCACTTGTTCTTTTAGATTCCATCCTTTCAATATTGTCCTTCTTCCATTATCTTCTTGTCATTTCATATAAAGCATTCCTCATGGAATGTCTCCTTGTGTTCCATAAATCTTGGGATTTGTGGCCTAACCTGTTGTTATTGTAACATCTCATGCTGTGACAATGAGCAATAATGTGTCCCACTTGATTATGTATCCAACATCTTAAGATGTTATTGAATATTCCAACATATCTCCTTTCACAATCCCTGTAATCCAAATCTTTGTGGCCATATTCACTACATGAGAAACATTGACCATTGAAAACATTTCCATACCTTTTCTTTTGTGTCTACCTTGAAGGTGTCTCTCTTCTAAACTTACTTTGATGTGTAGGGCCTACTTCTTGGTGTCTTCCTTGCTCTAATGTTCTGTAGATTTTCTTTCTCTATGTTTGTTCTTGACTTGCAAATTTACTTTCACCTTTATAAAATGAGGGGCATGCATCATGCTTCTTAGAAGAGACAACTTCAAAGTGTGTAGCTTCCTTGTTGTAACCAAGACTAGATTTATCATTTGGAGATATTTTGCTATATAGAATTTCATCCAAGATTGTTAAGATGTTCATGAACTTGATGTGAGTGTTTGACTTCTATACTTTCCTTCTGAGATCAATAGCTTTTGCTTCCAACTTATAACATGATTCTTCAATAGTTCCTCTATCCTTTTGAATTCTTCAATTTTAGTCTTCAGATTGACATTGAATTCAAGGATTTTTCTAAGCTCATAATCTACCTTCTTCTTTTCTTTTGCTTGACTAATTATTTCATTCTTTAGTCTCTTGATCTCTTCTTCTTTTTCTTCTAATTGAGTCTTTTTACTTTCTTCTTGTTCTTTGAGAATTTTCTTTAGTTCTGTGGTATGCCTTGGATACTTTTCTAGTACTTCCTTAGTGTATTTTTCAATACACTCAAAAGAAATTGAATAATGTCCTATTTCCATTCTAACATCGTCTAACTCAAATAAAAAAAATTCTTTAAACTTCAACAAGTCTTCCTCTTCATCTATAAGATAATTGTTAGTTGATTCTACACAAACTTCTTCTATATATTCTTCTTTATTTGTAGGAGAGCATTCAACTTCATCACACTTAGAATTATTGCAGTCAGAAGATTTTGAAGAGTCTTTACCTTCATTGTCCTTGATGGAATTGTATTATGAGTCTTGTCTTTTGTCTTGATATACCTTCTCTAGCTTCATCCATAGGTCCTTGGTGGAGGAATATTGTCCTATGCTTCCTTTGACATAACTTGAGAGTCCATTGAAGATGGTCTTGAGTGCCACTACATTCTTGTACTTTTCTTCCTTTTGGGATAGAAATTTTGACTGATTCTTCAAGGGAACTGATCTGGCAAGAACTTTGTTCCAAACACCTGCTCCTTTTTCCTTCAAATATCCTTTAATTTCTATTCTCCATGTTGAGTAATCTGTCTCATCATATAGGGTAAATTCATATTCATGTTCATCCATTTGTGTGTCCATGGATCTTTTTCAAGATTGTAAGGCTTATAGTGAAGGCATGCTCTAATTCCAATTGTTGGATACACCGAACACACTGAGAGGGGGGGTGAATCAGTGTGAGGATATTTTTACACATCTTACAAAAATTTAATTAGCAATCACCATTTACTCATTACTTTCATTCACACTTAGTTTCTTCCATGTAAACATATCTCAACAACATACATCAACAATGAAGAACTATGAACCATCTCAATAATGAACACAAATAACACCATATAAATGTGTAAGTTTATTTTTTATTATGTGTTACATTAGACTACAATCTATGGGCTTTATCATCACTAACTGAAAAAATAGCACCAACTCCAAGAGAGCACCAACTCTCAATGCAAGACCCGACATGTGTATCTAAGCACCAACCAAGATGTGAGGAATCCAACCCTTAAGTACAAGATCCATATTGTAGACAAAAAACCAATTCTGTCAATGGGTATGTGACATGTCTATACTACAACACACATAATTACGTGACCTGTATATACTGCAACGCACACATGTATGCGACCTCTTCCATTGTCAGGATGCATACACCTCTAGAAATCTAGGGTTTCTGAAACTTCACAACTTCTTCCCTTCATACCCTTGTTGCCTCTGTCACATCCACCTGTAACCTATCACTGCAATCATCCTATCATTGTCCAACCTATACCATCATCCACCACAAAAAAAATATAGACCATACAACAACCTATGCATGTTCCACATGCATACACCATCACACAATATATATATCCCTCAACTATATCAGAATAGAACCACTTAACCAACCAGCCAACATATACCATATCCAAACATCATAACAATCATACAAAGAATTATTCAAGCATTCACCATACCATGAGTAGATCTAAGCATAAAAATAATACGTAACTATACCAGAACTTTTTTAATAGATCTGAACCTGTAGATTGTTGTTCTGGGAACTTGCTTTAGACTTCAAGAGCATGGCACCAACACTTACTCAATCTTTTCATGTCCATTCCATGTATACATGAAATTTCCTTCTTCAGCGTGATTATGTATACACCCTCTCCTTTTGAGGCCCATGTATGTACGTGACATCCTACATCATCATCACATGCACTGTTTCAAAGCAATAGTGTTTTTTGAACCTTCGAAACTTTCACCATCAAACCTCCTTGGTGTCTCATACATGCATAACTTTTGATTCATCCCTGAGTACCTACAATGAATATTTCACCAAAATATATCTTCAATATACTCCAAAGATTAATTTCTATAAGAGACCCTTTCTCTATTATTTACTTATCCAAGTAGCTTCCTCTAGGGGTTATTATCTAACCAAATTCCTTCTTTTGGGGCTAACCCACTTCTAACCACTTTGTCCACTTACAACCACTTTATCCACAAATAGTAATCTCTCTACTTCTAGACGCAACTAACTTATTTTTAGTTGTTTTCTTGTTGCAACCACTTAACCCATGACTAACCACTTTGATTGGTCAACTTCTTCTAGGATCTTCTAGAATAATTTGACTTATTTGCCTTCTATGGGCTTCTAGACAACTCATGAGGGTTCTCCAACTTCTCAAGGGCATATCTCTCTAACTATGAAGAACTATGTGACGTACCACATATCACCAAAAATGGAATGACATGTATTATCCATCTAGAATAGTCTCACCTACAAATTCACTGATCTTCATTACATTATTCATCAAACAAAATTGGGTTCCTTAACCACAATGTTAGGATTAATCAACCACTTAACCATTTCGACTTTGCAAAACATCTTCCCATGATGGATTTCACCATAAGGGGACCACTTTGGAGTTCATACATTTGGTACTTCTTATCAACCATGACAAGACATCAATGATAGAATGATACAACAATGATAAACCTTTACACCAATGATAACACATMAATCCATATACATATCAATTCATCTAAGAAAYTACGCATCAATGACAACACATCACAATGACACTACTTTTCATCAAGCTTTGACATCATTGGCAACATAGTCTGACATAAAGTGTATCAAATGGATGCAAAATCGACCTTCCTGAATGGGGATTTAGAAGAAGAAGTATACATTGAGCAACTAGAAGGATTTCAATTGTCATAGAATGAATATTATGTTTGCATGTTGAAGAAGGCCTTGTATGGTGGCAAACAGGCCCTTGGAGCATGGTATTCTAGACTGGACAGATATTTACAGCAGCAAGGGTTCAAGAAAGAAAATGTAGACAACAACCTCTACATCAAGGTAAATCAAGATAGTAATTTGTTAATTGAAGTTTATGTTGATGATATTATAATTAGAGGTGATGATAACAGGATGAACTAGATATTTGCAAAGGATATGCAGAATGAATTTGAAATGTCATTACTTGGAGAATTATCCTTTTTTTTGGGTATTCAGATATGTCAAAGGAACCAAGGAATTTTTATTTCTCAAACCAAGTATATCATAGAAATGCTAAAGAGGTTCGGAATGGAAGATTGCAAACCAATCAATACTCCTATGCAGACCAATTGTAATTTAAGTAAAGATGATGATTCAGAGTCTACAGATCAAAGGAAGTACAGGTCAATGATTGGAAGCTTACTTTATTTGAAAACATCCAGACTAGATGTAATGCAGGCAGTTGGACATGTGGCACGATTTCAAGCAATGACTAAGGAATCACATGTTATAGAAGTAAAGAGGATATTCACATATCTCAAGGCTACAGAAGAATTTGGATTATGGTATCCAAAACAAAAGGATCTATCACTTATTTCCTACACAGATGCAGATCAGGCAGGTTGCATTGATGACCGAAGAAGTACAAGTGGAGAATCGTTCTACTTGGGTGAGTGTTTGGTATCTTGGATAAGCAAGAAATCGTCATCAGTACCATTGTCTACAACTGAAGAAAAGTATATTACAACAACAACATGTTGTACACGGGTTCTATGGATGAAACAAACTTTGACAAATATATAGGTTGAGTATGATGAGCCCATTCTAATATATTGTGATAATACAAGTTCTATGAGTATCTAAAATAATCTAGTGATGTCCAAGATGAATCACATTCCAATCAAGTATCATTTTTTATGGGAACAAGTTGCAGAGAATAACATTCAAGTTAAGTATGTTGGGACCAAAGAACAGATTGCAAACATCTTTACAAAATCAATTCCAAGGGAAGCCTTTGAGTATCTTCGTCAGAAAATTGGTATATTTTTTTCCCCACAATGAATTTTGAATGTTATTCTTATATGTCTTAGATTTACATGAAGAAGCACCATAAATAGGATAGTTTAGTTTGGGGAGAGTTTAGTTAGGGGGAGAATAAGGGAAGTTAACTTTTTCATTGATGTCAAAGGGGGAGATATTTATCATATGCATGGAGAGAGAGTTAGATGCTTGGAGATAGATCACATAGGCATGATTCTAGGGGGAGAAATGGTCACAGGGGGAGCATGAGAAATATGATTTTAGTGTTGCATCAGAGTGTTTCCATCAATTCCAAAGGGGGATATTGTTGAATAATTGGGTTGGCTATCATTGATGTCAACCCTTGAAGAAATTTCGGTAGAAAATTATGGTATCCCCAACCGTATGGTTAATTGAATCAAATTTTTTTGAGGTATACAGGTATGAAAATCAGTGTATTTGTAGGTAAGACTATTCTATATGAATAGTACATGTTGTGTTATTTCTGGTGATATGTGGAACATCATATAACTCCTCACAGTTAGAGAGTTATGGCCTTGTGAAGTAGGACAACCCTCATGAGTTATCTAGAATCCCCTAGAAGGTAAAACAAAATTCAATTTATTCTATAAACTCCTAGAAGAAGTTTACTAGTCAAAGTGGTTGTAACTAGGAGTTAATCACGAGTTAAGTTGTTGCAACAAGAAAATATTTAAAAATAAATTAGTTGAAACTAGAAGTTTTGAGTTTACTATTTGTGGATGAAGTGGTTGTAAGTTGACAAAGTGGTTAGAAGTGGGTTAGCCCTAAAAGAAAGAAGTTGGGTAAAGTTAGTTAGAAGGTAACCCCTTGAGGAAGCTACTTGGAGAGTATAAATAAGAGAGCAGGGGTCTCCTATTAGCACCTATTGAGTAAATTGAATATCTATTATTTTGTGAAAGATTTATTGTAGGTACTCATTGATACATATGAAGTTATGCAATTTTGAGGCAACAAAGAAGGGTTGACGGTGAATGTTTCGAAGTTGCATAATTTCTGGAAAAAACCTAGTTTTTTAGGTGTACGCGGGCTGCAATGGAGGAGGTCGTGTATGTGGGCTAAAGAAGAAGATGTCACGTATAGTTGAGAAAATCCATGAAAGCCTGAGTATATGAGGATGGAATATCTCTAGAGTCTGAAAGAAATTTCTCAGGAAGGTTTATAATGATAAGGTACATCATATATATCCACGAGTTCAAAAGGTATGTCATATTCTTATGTGTAGTTGGATATTGTTGTCTACATGAGTTATGGTTATGAGAGATTGAGTATTTCCCCTAGAGAGGTTGATAGTGGTATGGAAATTGTTGTATGAGTCAGATCTATAGAAATACAGTGTTGGTATGTCTGGTATTGATCATTAGTACATATTGTTAGTTTGACTGTTGAGGCATATCTTGTATTTCTTGGTACATGGTTGAGGGTTTTTGTGGTACATGGTTGAGGTATTTTTGTGATGGTGTGTTGTTGAAGTTGTCGGTATATTTTGAGGATGCATAACAGTAATATTTTGATGTCTAGCCCATGTGAGGGTTTATTACACATTATTGTGATTGTATTCACATGTATGGCACATGACTAGCGAGACATAGATACACAGTTACATATTGGATATAGTGATAGGCTGCAGGTGGATGTGATAGAGGCAGTGAAGGTATTAAGGGTTTGAAGTTTCTGAGTTTTAGAAAGGTGAAAACCCTAACTTTCTAAAGGTGTATGCAAGCTGCAATATAGACAGGGTACATACATACATAGGCTACAGTATAGACAGTTCATGTACATACACGTGCTGCAACATATACAGGTCGTGTATCCATTGGTATTTGTTGGTATAGGATGATTATTAGTACAGGTTTATTATAGGTTATTGGTATAGGTTGGTTACAGGTTGTTGGCACATATTGGTACATGTTTATAGTGGTATATCTCACAGTGATAGTGTGGTAGTGTTTTCATCATCTATTTGACACTTATATTTCAAGGCAGTTGGATAGGGAAAGGATAGGTGGTTGTAGCCAACTTTTGGTTGTATCCGGAGAACATAGGGGGTTGTATCCTCCTTCTAGTTGTAGCCATAGAATTGGGGAGTTGGAGCTTCCCTCGGGTTGTAGCCTAAAAATAGAGGGGGTTGGAGCCTCCTTCCAGTTGCAGCTGGAGAACAAAGGAAGTTGGTGCTTCAATAAATGTAATTATTAAAGACATATAAGAAAAAACATTGTGTGGTTTTCTCCTGCATTGGGTTTCCATGTAAAAATATCGGTGTACTATGTAGGTGTATAATTGCTCATTGTTCATGGTTTATTTATTCTACACTTGTTGAATGATAATGGTAAATTGATCATAAAGATAATAAGCATTTATATACTATCGTTAAAAATGATTAAAAATCTATATTAATGATTCACCACACCCCCCCCCTCTCAGTAATCCAACAACAAGATTTGTAAAGATAAAAGAATTTAAAAAATCCATCATTTTATACACCATTTTTTTCTTCATAATTTATCATACACACACACACACACACACACACACACACACACATTCTTGAGTGAATACATGGACTCCACTATCCACGAATCCTCATGACTAGTTCTTGTGTCCCCCTGCAAAATATTTGAGCGGGAAGACTATTAATGGCATGATAGGGAAGATAATTTTGTTAGCTCGAGTATCCTAGCTTTGATACTCAGCCACCATCCAATTATATTTGAATTGGATATTGACCGTTAAAATATTTCACTATGGGTCTAAGGTATTTATTTCTTCCCTTCAAACTTTTGTGGCCTCCAAAATACACTCTCGTGTTTCACCACCCCTAACTTGCTCCCATACTTAGAAAAAATTATTAATTTTATTGTGGTTTCATGAGTCCATTTCATTCATGTTATAACTTCTGCCTCCTCCAAAAGGCACCATGGTGTTCCACCATATCCATTATACACCTATACTTGGTCATTTTCTCTGAGATATCATTGCAGGTTCACAATCATTTTATTATGCTTCATCACCTCCACGATATCTTTCACACCTGCGATATCCTTCACCGTGGGTTCAGGTGATCCCATATTTACTTTTCTCTTAGAACTCCATCCACCCGTTCGCCCGACCAATCCTTAGAACTTAACCAATTTTCCACTTCTTATCATGGGTTCACGGGTTTGTGGGGATGCCATACCTTTGTCCATACCCATGATTCTATTCGTGCTCCACGATAGCTTAACACTTAGATAAATTCCAATAACTTACAGATGTTTCATGGGACTGACAGTTGGCTTGCCACATGGCTCCACGTCACCTATAAATTGTCATCCCATCCAACATGTACCTACCACCATGTTAGTATATGTCTTTCTTCTACCAAATCATCTCATATGTGGCATCCATGTCATGCTAACATCATCTTATAAGAAAATACCCAAATTTTTCTTCCAAATTTGTCAAATTTGGCTTGTTTTCAAAATTTCCAAAAATTCCCAATATTACTTAATTTTAAAAATATTTCAATGGATTCCATTGAAACTCTATATCATCTTAAAATGACCTAATTTGGACCTGTGAAATTCATCATCTTTCTCGTTGAATTTCAATAATTTATTGACAGAATTTTGGGGCTTTTGCACAATTCCTCTTTTTTTTATCGACCACCATTGAATATTTGTGTATAGTTATATACAATCAATTCCAGCCTCATGTACACCAATTTAACATTGGCACATGAAATTCACCCCCGCCCCCCTTCCTATCAAATTTTCTCCATAATTCCAATACCGAAACTGGAAATTTTCTCAATTTCATCCAATTTCACCCAAGCGCATTGTGGACATAAAATTTAGCCAATTGCAAGATCGAATTCACCCAATTAAATATTTAAATTGGAGATTTTTAGTTCCTAGGCTTGATTCTTGCAAATTACCCATGAAATTTCTCCATTTTCACCGCAGTAATTTAATCAAACAAGTTGCAGACACACTCTTTCCAACATTTCTATCAAATACTTTTCCTGCATAATCTTCGATTTCATGTTTTCATTCTGATAAATGTCCCATGCAATCTCAATGTTGAAAAATGGTCTCTGATACCACATTGTAGCATCCCCAAACTCTTGTTGGGAAATACCACATGAAATTTTCTGAACTTTTGATACCATTTTAATAACTAATATACTTTTGCAAATGCTCAAATTAATGCGGATAACAATAACTATATACATATATAGAATATGCAAGAAATAACCATGAGAATAAATGCATAAATATTAACAAAGCATATAAAGTTTCACAAAATAGACACTTATCTTTGGTAAAAAGAACATTGATTGTGTGCAGACCTTCCACATTCCTCACAGCCTTAGACCGTGATGCTCATAAACTTTCAGCAGTGCATCACCCCTAAGCTAGGGATAAAATCCACCCGAGTAAGGAAATCCTAAACAAGCTAAGGACTCTTAGACAACATAAAATCATACTGAGGTGCCAACTAAAAATAATAGTCTACAGTCTCTCATTCCCTACATGCTTGTCCCATCCCAGGAAGTTTTTCCCTTATCTACTTAACAGTCCTTCAGCTACCCCACTTCCCTTTCGAGGCTTCAACAATAGGCCAAACAGGAAGTCTCAGAGACCTGTAGTTGCAACTTAGCACCTTGGGAATCCCTTAGTAAATCTTCAAGTGGTAGTGTATAACCAACCATGTAGCTTTTAAGCCTATTTTACCTAAGGTTTAATGAAAGATTCAAGGGGGACCCTCCCCACAAAATACCCTAATAAGGCACATTATTTGAGATAATCACAAGCATACATGTAGTGTTCATTAATTGTAATATAAACAAATGTTTTATCCAATATAATGGTATTACCTCATGGAATACATTAGGAATAAATTTCCATGATGC
>JASDQU010338486.1:0-12046 GCA_032191745.1 Picea mariana
CTATATTCATATTTGCCTCTAATTTCACTGGAGCAGACTGTACTGATTCGTTAATGGAGTTTACAGGCGGCAACATGATCTTACTCATATCTTCCTGCACGTCATTCTTCTTTCCCCAAAGCAGTGTATAAAGACCCGCCACAACCAAAACTCCTCCCAGAGCACTGCAGGAAAATCAATGGTAAAAGTGAGTATATGAATACTATGTTGCAGAACTCTGAAGGATTTGTCATGCACAATGGACCCTTCTGAAATTAAATATAATAAATTTTCTTAATATTCTGTACAATCTTGTAAATTCGTTGGAACATATTCCTGCTTGCTCACATTCCCAAATGAAGACGTTCAGAGAAAATGAAAAATGACAAAATGGAGACTATTATGAGCAAAACAGGATTGAACATGGATGCAAAGACCGGCCCTCTCCTGCTAATACACCAGGTCTGCATGTAGTATACAACGCCTGAAAGCACAATTCCCTGCATGATAGAAAAGTATCAAGGGCATAAAGGAAGTTCAAAACATTGGGAAGAGAAATATCTAAAATGAATTAACATGATTGTTGAGTGTTGACACATACAGAATAGACCACACTGAACAATTGGATGTCCCACTTGAGCGCCCATGCTGCAGAGTTTCGTTCAAAAACTAACGCTATCGCAGCTGATTGCACCGTGGCCAGCAAGCACATGAGAGTTGTAATGGACAGTTCAGCTGGATACAGTTTTGTAATAATAGCCTGCAAATCAAACCAGATTTTATATTAAATATGGAGGCTGTAGAAGGCGTCATGAAAATTGCATACAATTTTGAATACATCAAAGCTAAGGTTAGAGTTGAAAACCTGTAGAATAAACCCTAACGACCTGGTTGTGAAACTGACGAATAAGAAGAGAGAACCTTTGATCTTCAATGTACGGGTGTCATCTTGACTGTTATGAGGGCCTTGCGCATCGCCGCGAGGATACCAAAGCATTGGTATAGCAGGACCCTTGTATAAGGCCACCATCAATGATCCGCCTATGCAAACCAGGACACCAAACAATTTGGCCTGGCCTTGCAAACTTTTAATACTAAATTTCTCCAACCTGAACTCATTTCACAGAATAATTTTTTAATATCAAATATTGAAATATTTTTTTTCTGCATATGTGCATAAGTTCCCAGTGGATCTAGTGGTTAAGAATATGGGTTTATTCTTAAGAGATTACAAGTTCAAATCAAAATGAAGTAAGGTATGAATTTTTTCTTTTTTTCACAAGTTCATATCTAGAAAGGGGTAGGGTATCTGTATCTTTGTAGACTTTACGAGGGTGGAGGGGGTCCCTTGTCCCACAAACAAGAGGTCTCATACACCAATTTGGTGTCTGGCTTGTGACCTTAAAAGTAGATTAAAAAATACAAAGAGAGGGGGTAGGGTATATATACCTCCATAAACTTTACCAATACCTACATAGGGGTCTCATACACCAATTTGATGTGGCTTGGCTGTGACCTTAAAAATATATTATTATTATTATTATATGAATCTAATATTTTAATAGATTTTTTTTTCCAACAACAATTATTATAATAAACTCTTGTCTCATTACTTTAGATCAATTGACCTAATTCTCTTCACTAATTTTTATTTTTTATAATAAACTTTTTTTAATTTTTTTATAATAAATATTTTTTTTAAATATAATGAAGATTAACCAAACTTAACAAAATAAAATTTTTATTTTCAAAAAAAAATATAATTGGTTAATATAGTTGAAGTCTTCATTACTCATCATTACCTTTACTAAAAAAAATAGAAAAATAAAGATTCAAATCAAAATATATGTAATTGGTCCATTTACCTAAAATTTTCATTAGTCAATATAGGTGAAGTTTTCATTACTTACTTTTATTTTTAATAATTTTTTTTAGTGATGATATAAATTTATAAAAATATTTATATAATTTTTTTAAGTAAAAAAATTAAATAAATATATTATAGTATTTTTATGCATAATAAATAAAAATTTGTAAAAGTGTTCATATTAAAGAAATTAATATAAGAGATTTGAATTTGTGATTTTTTTAGGAAAAAACACATATTCTTAACTATTAAACCCACATTACCTTATAAATAAAATAAAAGTAATGAATTAAGCATGAATTTAAAATAAAAGCACTTGATTAAATATTGATATTGATTAGTTTATATATGATTTAGATAATTCTAAATAATTTATATGAATTTATTTTATTATAATATAGTTCTAATTAAATTTTAGGTTGTAATTATAGATTTTAATTAATAATTTTTAATAACAAATAAATGTTGTTAATAATTAAGCACACTCAAATTATATATGAATATGTATTTTTTTTCTTAATGTAATTATATCATTTTATATTTATCTTAAACTTGAATTTTTTTAAATAAAAAGAGGAATCAAATTTGTAAGTGTAAATTTTTTATCATTTAGTATAAAAGAATTAACACATGGTATACAATTAAAACATAAAATTTTTTACACTTTACAAATTTGCTCCTTTCAATGTTTAATAATGCAAATTTAAGATGGATTTACCATGATTTAATATTGGATTGTAAAGCACATCACTACTCTCAACACTATATAATAATAATAATCTATTTTTAAGGTCACCCCCAAGCCATGCCAAATTGGTGTATGAGACCCCCTTGTTTGTGGGACAAGGGATTCCCTCAGCCAAGCCATTTGACTCCTAAAGTCTAAGGAGGTATACATACCCTACTCTCTCTCGATTTGAAATTACAATACTCTTCAAACAAAAAGTTATTTTGTAGTTCACTTTTCTTGTGGGGAGGATAACAATCATTCCTCCCAACCACCAAAACTAAACCCAATTAATTTCCTAATAAAAAACATCTAAAATCTAAAAAATTACTTGGAGATAACCACACCAACCTTTAGCATGGATTTTTAAGGTGTCTCATCCCAACTAACCATACTATATATATATATTTATTTTGTTATTTTTTATATATAAATTATTATTATAATTAAGAATTTCTTTTAATTATTTAAAACAAAAATTAAATAAAGTTAAGTTTTACTTAATAACAAGATATATTTTTATAAGTAAAAGATTTATAGCTTTTGATATTTTTTATTTTCATGTATATAATTAAGGTCTAATTTCAAAAATGATGGGAGAATGTTGACTTTCTTACGTATACTTTTACAAACATTTTCCTTAAATAAAAAAGTTCTAACGATCATATAAAAAAACTAAAAAGAATTTATATAGTTTGTAAATTTTCTTACTTTACAGCTTAAAACCTAAATAAAATATTAATATTATATTTACAATTAAGTACACCTGAAAATTTTAAAAGCTGATTATACCTGAACAAAACCGCCATTACGAAAGTCATTGCAGGCAACGCGTTGCCCAACGCGCTTGCCAAGGTTGGAGATGTATAAATCAGTCCTGCGTAGTAGAAGTTTTGGCTAATTGCTGTCCTGCAAATATTCGCTTGGAGCTTGGAATCAATAATTTAAAATTGATACTGCTAATTTAATGAAACTGCGAGAATAAAATCATAACATACCCGAAAGCAAGAATGAAAATCCTGCAGAAAATGTAAAACGTGAAAGATGTCTCCTCCTTCCTTCAAAACGACAACGAGAAASATCAGATTGCAATTCAYAGACTGGAACTGGGCTAACATGAACAAAGTGATGTGTTGAAGATAMTGGATTCTTCATAGAATATTGAATCGAGAGGTGATTATGATAATTACCGTAGAAAGTAAGCGAGAGGACTTAAGAAAAGAGTTGCAATTCCATGCCTGTAAACGACCAAAACAAAGTGGCTCATGCCGTTKTTAAGCGCGGCCTTCGAAATRATAATGAAGGCAGCGTTAGCAAACTGAACAGCAAGCATTACTATGTGGGGTGTGTATTTGCCCATGGCTGCTAAATTGAATTTTTCAGAGGATTATAGCTGCCTGGCCARCAAACAAAACCAAACCCTAATCGCACATACAAAACCAAACCCTAATCGCACAGGATTAATCATCTATATCATCTCTCTCTCTATATATAGCTAAGAGAACAGAGGAATCTGACGAGAAATATGGAGAACGTGGTATCCAGCAGCATGCTGACTCGTTAAATCATAGCACTACAAAAGCAGGCGCACTGTTCTGGATGTTGAATAAATGGCAAGTGAAAACAATGGTGGAATTAGTACCACAGAAACCAGGGAGAAACAGACGTGGATATCTTGCTCTTCATTAAAACAATATGACTTCAATCCATCCACCATGAAATATTGCTGGTGCCTTTCATGAAGTTACATCAGGAACCTCTCCAAAGATCATTAGAAATTGAATCTGCCCCTCACGCCGATGGTCTTCGGACACGAACAATGTACAGACTAGTGGTGTTCTAACAGGAACAGGACTGCCTTTTGACTTTTTTTCACTGTCCAGTCATCCTATATGGCATGATAAAGAATATAGGCATTAAATATTATATGAGCATATTTTGAAATGATTTCAAAAAAAATATTGGGATTAAATATTTTATTAGCATTTCGAAATGATTTCCAAAGAATATCGAGGGATTATGACGTGCATTATAAAACTGAACATATTTCGAAATGATTTCTAAAATTGAAAAACATCAGGAGTGTTAGAGAAAGAATATAGGTATTATCACATGCATTATAAAACTGAACATATTTCGAAATGATTTCTAAAATTGAAAAACATGAGTGTTAGAGGGAAGAAGAGTATAAAACCCTGTTAGAATAGGAATATTCGAATAGGAACACTTTCCAAAGTAGGGAATATAGTCATTGTTGATTTTGTAATAATTTTGTAAATTTTAAAAAGATTTTACAATTTTTCTATAAAAAAAAATTTATTTGAAAAAATAAAATAATTTTTTAAAATATTGAAATTTATATATAAATTTTTTCATTCCTTTATACACTGTAATTAGATTAATTTATAAAATAATGTTCGATATAAGATGAAATAAAAAAATTATTAGATTAGCCTATATAAAAAATTATTAGATTAGCCTATAGAGCAATTGCAAAATGAGATACATGATTAATAAAACATGACACATACAAAACAAGTGCTGCATGGCAGCGTAGTCTCTGCCAGGTTGGAATTGGAATAAATGCACTGCTATGGCGGGACCGAGCAAAGACATGTGGGAAGCAGCTTGAAGTACAGGTGGGGGACCGAGCAAAGACATGTGGGAAGCAGCTTGAAGTACAGGTGGTATCCATGCAGAGGATGACTTGTGGCAGTGTGTCACATGCCAACCATAAGACATTTGGCTTGTAGATGACCCCCAAGGTTAATATGCGAACGAGAAACATGGGACTTAGAAAATTTATGTGTGAATGACTTGCAATAAAGGTTCCTGGAAAAAGGACGAAGAAGCATACACATTAAACATTCAAATATAATAAACACAATATCTTGACATCCAACATAGTTGAAGGAAATGCTTTTAGCATTTACGAATTAGTTTTCTTTGAAATTTAAAAAAAATTAATGATGCCTTGCAATAAAGGTTCTTGGAGAAAAGGACTATGAATGACACACATTAAACATTCAAATATGATAAACACAATTTCCTCCAACATAGTTGAAGGAAGAAAAATTTACCATTCCCGAATTAGTTTTCTTTGAAATTTATTAAAAATTAATAATGTCTGTCACATATTTCTGGAACCTGTTCCATATTTCTGGAAATTTAAATGTGTTTGTCATATAGAATGGGATTGGGGCTCCCGCGGATCCTAAAAGAAATAAGCACAAGAAATAGGACTGTAGAAAGAAAAAGTGTGCGACGGTAGAGAGAAAGACCCGAAAAGAAGAAATTGGAAGTTATGAGTCTTTGGTTAGAGATTTCTATTTAAAGAGGTAGAATAACTGGATTGATAAAGAAAACAAGATGTGATGAGTATAGACTTACTATGAAGCCAATGCATTTTTGTTGCTGTCGTCGACGAACAATGGAATCGTGCCAACCGGTTGTTGCCCTTTGTCGATGAGCTTGTCCATTCTCCATTGGAACCATTCTTCAATGTAGCTTCTCATGGGGGTCACGTTGATTTCATCCCGGATTTCTATGTCGAAAAACTTGTTTTCTAATTTCCTTAGATCCACAAAAATACTATGCAGAGCCTGTTCAATTTTTTCATTGTGTGTCGAATAGTCCACTAGCCATTTCTCGACCTCATCTTCACCATATTCAAGGATGTTGTAAAATTTTTCTAAAGACAACCCCTTTAAAATATTAAGTTGTTCATCGAAGGCTTGTTTGGTCAAGGACAAAAATTTGAGGATTAAGTTTGGATCTTGAACCTCGTTGGTACTTCCGACTAAGTCTATTTGGGTCAGGTTTCTGAATAATTCTTATTTTTCTGATATGGCTTGTTCACATGATTTGAGAATGAGTTGCATGTTCTTAACTTCCTTTTTCCAGCATGCGTTTAATTGTTTGATCTAATTTAGGGAGGGGAGATCCTCTTGTCTTCTTTTCAGATCCGAGTTGTTGATGGCATGGTTGGAAAAATGGGTCACCATCTGTTCATAGAAACGTTCTTCATTTTTTTAATTCGTCTGCAAATGTTCATGCAAATCAGTTTCCCTCTTTTGAAAGGAAGCTATATTTTGTGATGTTTCCCAGGATTCAATAATTAGCTGCATTCTTTTCTTTATGTTCTTCTCTAAAAAGGCTCTACGGGATGTGAGGAGGCTAGAGGATCCTTTTAACTTGGTTGCAAGGGTAGCAAGCATGGTTTTTTCTAAAGGACTCGTCAACAATGGGGTAGAAATGAAAGCCTCCTCCAATTCCTTGATTCGACCGTTCAGTCTGGCATTATCCACTTCAATTCCTCCAATGGAATCATCGAGAGCATCAATGATTGCGTGCTGAAATCGAGAGATTTGGGATGGCTCCATTTTCCTAAAGTTAATCTATGTACAAGATTTGTCTTTGTTATTTGTTACATCTCTCTTTTCAATGATTAAATTTTTAGATTGGCTGTAAAAACAACGCTCTAGAATACGAAGGATTCATCTTCATAAAAAATGTCGGTCTGAACTATTTCCATTTTGGAACTATGGTGCATCGCATCCGCGGGCAGATCAACTTTGTGTTACAGGGAATCCACAAAAGTTTCAAGTTGCATATGCTCACTTTCAATTTGGGGTTCTTCCTCCTGCCCTAAGATGTTTTTTCTCTTCTTCGTCAGGGGAAGCTTGTGAGAACTATCAATTTTTCCGCGAGGAGGTTTCTTATCTCCTCCTCCGTTTGAATATTTCTAGGTTTCTTTCTTACTGGGGTGGGTTGTTGAAGCGATGGTCCGTGATGTCGTTCTCTTGGGAGTACTTGCCAGGGACTAGACACTCTTCTCACCGGATCCTTTTCCCTGTTGTCTGTACAATTCAGTTTCTCTTTGCAATGTCTCTATGTCACAATCGTCAGAAGCAGGAGTGTTTTCGTCACTATCTCTGTCTTCGGTCAGACGTGTATGAATAAAAGAGCTTCTAAATCCAACTAATAGTAAATGTTCTAAAAAAATCCCATTAGGGTCGAACCCTTTTAGCCTTTCAACATATTTTAGGATCAAGTTCTTGAAATTGCCTGTGAATTCATCAATCTTGTTGACGTTTCTGCACACGAAGTCCCCTACTTTCCAGAGCAAAGGAATGAACTGTTTTTTTCTCTCACCATGGAAAAAATGCAACCATGGTTGTATTTCCTTACTATTTCTGTAACAAACATCTTGTCTGTGATGTGACATGGAAGGAAACTAGGATTTTCCTTAGAGCCAAAGATCATTATTACACTATAATTTTTCCTTTCGTTCAAGTGTCCCCTTCCTATCCAAAAACTTGGTTGCCTGACCAAACATCCGGGGATCATCCTTTCCTAACAATAAATATCTGAAAACTGAGACAAAGTCATTAAAAAACTCATAAAAACAATGGGAGGCCTTGTGCCTCCACAATTCCTAGTACCAGAATGTTACTGGGTCGAATTCATAGTTTATTTTCTTGGACAAAGACAATTTTGGAAACAAACAACAATGCACTATTGCGAAAATCAAGTAGGATGACATATAAAATTTATTCGATTCTTTGAATTGTTGGTCTCAACTATTTCCATTGTGGAACTATGGTGCATCGCGTCCATGGACGGATCAACTTTGTGTTACAGGGCATGCACAAAAGTTTCAAGTTGCATGTGCTCACTTTCAATTTGGGGTTCTTCCTCCTGCCCTACAATGTTTTTTCTCTTCTTCATCAGGGGAAGCTTGTGAGAACTATCAATTTTTCCGCGAGGAGGTTCCTTATCTCCTCCTCCGTTTGAATATTTCTAGGTTTCTTTCTTACTGGGGTGGGTTGTTGAAGCAATGTTCTGTGATGTCATGCTCTTGGGAGTACTGGCCGGGGACTGGACACTCTTCTCACAGAATCGTTTTCCCTATTGTCTGTACAATTCAGTTTCTCTTTGCAATGTCTCTATGTCACAATCATTAGAAGCAGGAGTGTTTTCATCACTATCTCTGTCTTCGGTCAGACGTATATGAATAAAAGAGCTGCTAAAGACAACTGATAGTAAATGTTCTCAAAAAATCCCATTAGGGTCGAACCCTTTTAGCCTTTCAACATATTTTAGGATCAAGTTCTTGAAATAGCCTGCGAATTCGTTAATCTTGTTGACTTTTCTGCACATGAAGTCCCTTACTTTCCAAAGCAAAGGAATGACCTGTTTTTTTCTCTTGCCATGGAAAAAATGCAACCAATTGTTGTATTTCCTTGCTATTTCTGTAACAAACATCTTGTCTATGATGTGACATGGAAGGAAACTAGGATTTTCCTTGGAGCCAAAGAATATTATTACATTGTAATTTTTCCTTTTGTTCAAGTGTCCCCTTCCTTTCCAAAAACTTGGTTGCCTGACTAAACATCCGGGGAGCATCCTTTCCTAACAATAAATATTTTAAAACTGAGACAAAGTCATTAAAAAACTCATAAAAACAATGGGAGGCCTTGTGCCTCCACAAGTCCTGGTACCAAAATGTTACTGGGTCGAATTCATAGTTTATTTTCTTGGACAGAGACAGTTTTGGAAACAAACAACAATGCACTATTGCGAAAATCAAGTAGGATGACATATACAATTTATTCGATTCTTTGAATCATGACAGTTGGGAACATATTTCAATGGAAATTAGCTTCCCCCAATCGAAAATGAATTGTTCCTTGACTGTGAAGTACAAAATATAAATAACTATATAGGAAATGCTTGTCGTGGATTCCTGTCCCGTTTTTCTTGTAAACAACCAAGCAATTTCCTGGAATGGATTTCTAAAGGAACTAACCTGCAACTTTGTGATATCTTCAGGAACTATTGTAGGGTCTTTGAGGAACTCAGGTAAGAGGTCCAACCCGTTATCATGTTTTTCTAGGAACTGCTTGCAGTCTTGTCCTCTGAAGGTCAATGTTGGCTTCGACAATCTTAACATCTTGCGGAAGACCTGAGGTGACAAAGAAATAGGAGAATGGTCATGCACTGGAATAATTTTTGGATTGAAATATATTTTTCGGCGCACCAAGAGACGAACTCCTTACAGTCAAAAACCTCAGGGACGCAACCTGCATGATCGATTCGAGAGGTCCAAATCACTTCATTCTGGGCAGAACAAGATGAATAGTAAGAGTATGCCCTGGACCACTAGAAGTTATGGTCCTCACGTCCGAAGATATTCACTATATCTCCACAGAACTATTGTCGAGTTGCTGCCATAAGTTTATGATAACATTAATACAATGTTTGAAATGAAGAATTGGAAGGGATGATATAACCCTACGAAAATATTTTTCCAATGCGTGTGAATGGGAGATATCCTCGATACTTTCTCTCATTAATGTCAATTTTGACGACTGTTGCATGATGCACTGTTAGAATTAAAGATTAGTAATTGCATACATAGAAGTGAAAACATGGCGGGTACGACAATGAGAAATTAAGGACTGGAGATTTCCTGAACGGGCCAATGCGATGACTCATTTTTGAGATGAAAAATTGGAAGGGATAATATAACTCTCCGCAGATCTTGGTTTAATGCGTATTAATGGGATATATCCTCAAGCGTTTCACTCATTAATAACAATGTTGACGGTTCCTGCATGGTGAGTTGTTAGCATGAAAGGTTACTAATTCCATATTAAGAAAGAAGTACGAAGGTCATGGGGATGGCAAAGAGAAATTAAGGAGTGTCCAATTATCGAAAGCGGTTGGGCGGGCTTCAAAATAGGGTTACAAGGTAAAACCATTGGAGGTGAGGGCCCGAGGGTCAATTTGTATGTCTCAGAACTTTTTGAGTGCAAAACACATAACACAAAATAGGGCATGATGGGACAATCCAAAGGGAAATTTGTATATCATGAAAGTCAGGGTAATGTTTGCAGGACACAGAACAATGGAAGTGCAAATGTGAGCCCGCCTATCCCGAAATCCGCAATCGAAAAAGTGGCTCAAGTATGGAATAGGGTAATAGTTGGGCGGATTCGTTTTCACTAATATATTGAAACTTGTAATATATATCCCATTGCGTGGAAAGATATTTTTTGCATGTCTCTGGGCAGAAAAGAGAAAATAAGAGAAAATAAATTCATTTAAATTCGAGGAGTCGAGCTTCATTTAAATTTCACTGTCTCGTCGACACTTTTGCTTTTTAATGACGGTCTGTACAATTGTTGCATGGTGAACTGTTAGCATTAAACCTTGGTCAGGCACAATAAACAGTGACTAAGAATTGGATATTTCGTGAACCCGCCAACTCGAGGATCCAGGAAAGAGATTCCATGAAATGAGAAAGTATGGAAAGCGGTCGGACGAGCTTCAAAATTAGGGTGATGATGGTTCCCTAGGAGATGTGACTTCCCGAGGGTCAAATTGTATTTCTTAGAACTTGAGTGAAAAATGTGTAGCATGGAAGAGGGGATGATATGGGAGTCCGACGGTCAATTTGTATACGGAAGAAGAGTGGGAGATCTCCTTGATCCTTTCGATCATTAATGACATGTTTAAGGTTCATGCATCATGAAGTGTTAGAATTAAAGCTTGCCAATTGCATATCCAAAGAGAAGTAGGAAGGTGGCTGGGACATGGAACAACAATTAAAGAATGGATAATTATCGAAATTTGTTGGTGACGCTTCAAAATAGGGCTACAAGACACAACCAGTAGAGGTGAGGTACCGAGGGTCAAATTGTATCTCTCGGGAATGTTGACCACATATCGTGTAACACGAAAGAGGGCATGATGGTGCATTCTTGCGAATGTTTTTTATATCACAGAACTCTAGGTATTGTTTGTTGGTCGTAAAACATTGGAACAACAATCCTGAGCCCGCCAGTCCGGGAACCCGCAATTGAGAAAGTGTCTAAGTATAGAGCATGGAAATGGTAGGCCGAAATTGATACATAGTAAATGTACCACATCATGGAGATACAACCAACTTGGAGCTAAGTATTGAAAGGAACGACGAACGGTCGGGCTTGTGACATGGCATTCCAACGGACAAATTGTATATCGTGGAACTCCAGGCACTGTTTGCAAGTCACGAAATATTTGAAACACAATTTTGAGGCCGTCAATATGGGAACCTGCAATCGAAAAAGTGTCCAAGTAAGGAATAGGGAAATGGTGGCCCGAACTTGTTTTTGCTAATATATTGAAATTTGTAATAGCTTTCCCATTACATGGCTAGATCTTCTCTGCATGTTTTTGGACAAGTTCTGTAGGGATGGTTAGTCCTCAAGGATTTTTCTTATTAATTACGATCTTTACGATTTTTGCATGATGGCGTCTTGTTGGAAAATATTTAATAGACAGTTAACAACAGCGAATGCTTGTCATTGATGGCAACAATGAAGATGACAGGAAAACAGAAGACAAGTTCAGAGAGGTGAATGATCGAAAGTAGTGAATGATCGAAGGCAGCGAATGAGCGAAAGGTTGAAGAAGAATCTCTGATC
>JASDQU010338487.1:0-12524 GCA_032191745.1 Picea mariana
CTTAGTAGTAACAGCTGGACAGAGAGGTACAAAACAGTTGAGATTGCACCCTCTGCAATATAGAAATTGACTACAGGATTCTGACATCGTCTTCTCTTCCGTGTTACAGATTATGCATTCGAATGTTCGAAGTGATACAATTTGAACTTTGGGGCCTTGTGCCTCCTGCAGACACCTTCTCAACCTCTTTTGGATTCTTCTATTGCGGGGTTCAGGAAATGTGCAACTTTTGTGTTGTCGGGTTGACATATCTTTATCTCCATCTATATAATCACACGACGAATCTGACCGATTGTTGTTGCTTTCCATACTTGGCCAATTTTATGTGCATGGTTGATGGGTTGGCACCAATTTCATCTCCAATTAGACCACCCACTGTTCATTTTCATATGTAGTGAATTTTATGCCTGCGGTTGCCCAGTTGGCGTCAAAATTTCTGTGATCTACAATTCCACTGCGAACTACTTCGTTCTTTTTCCCTTTTTTTCTTCCCATGTATTATGTGACTATAAAGTATGGACACGATATCTAATAGAGCATGTATGAAACCGATATTCCATACCCAACAACATTTTGGATCGCCGGTTCTCGGGCAGACGCTTTCAAAATTGGGGCCTCCATTTTTGCATGTCTTACAAATAGCAGCCAGAATTCCGCGATATACAAATTGAAAAGAGGTCCTGCGGACTGTCTGACTGAACATTGGACTTCTATTGTTCCGTGTCCCCCAAACAACGCTTCCAGTTCCACGATATAAAAATTGACACACATAATTTCGTGATATACATATTGCACTCAATACTACGGACTCGTTGGTCCTTTTTCCCTTTTCTTCTTCCCTTGTATTATCGCTTTGTGGTTATATACTTATTCGTCTTTCTATGATCGTGGGTTACAGCATTGTCGGGTTGACATATCTTTATCTCCATCTATATAATCACACGATGAATCCACCCGACCGCTGTTGCTTCCATACTTGGCCAATTTTATGTGCACGGTTGACGGGTTGGTGCCAATTTCATCTCCAATTGGACCGCTCGCTATTCCTTTCCATACGTAGTGAATTTTATGCTTTTGTTTTCCCAGTTGGCACAATTGAACTCTGTTCTTTTTTGTTCCGTTATATACATCTTCCACTCAAAATTTCGGTGATCTACAATTCCACTGTGAACTATTCCCTTTTTTTCTTCCCATGTATTATGCGACTATAAAGTATAGACTCGATATCTAATAGAGCATGTATGGAATCGACATTCCATACCTAGTGACATTTTGAATCGCGGGTTCTTGGGTGGGCGCGTTCAAAATTGGGGCCTCCATTGTTGTGTGTCTTACAAATAGTAGTGAGAATTCCTCGATATACAAATTGACAAGTGGTCCTGCAGACTGGCTGACTGAACATTGGACTTCTATTTTTCTATGTGCTCCAAACAACGCTTCCAGTTCCACGATATACAAATTGACACATGAAATTCCATGATATAAATATTGCACTCAATACCACAGACTTGTTGGTCCTTTTTCCCTTTTCTTCTTCGCTTGTATTATCGCTTTGTGGTTATATACTTAGTCGACTTTCTATGATCACGGGTTCTAGCATTGGTGGATTGACATATCTTTATCTCCATCTATATAATCACACGACGAATCCGACCGACCGTTGTTGCTTTCCATACTTGGCCAATTTTATGCCCATGGTTGGTGGGTTGGCGGGTTTGCGGTTTCGAACTCTGCTTCTTGTTGCGTCCTCCACGTCTTGCACTCAAAATTTTTGTGATCTACAATTCCAGCGCGGGCTCGTCGACCTCGCAAGCTTCACTCTACCACGACTCACAAATGTTTCAAAGTATCTCTCGCTGCCTTGCATCCTTGCTAACTTACTATCCTTCCTGATATACATTAGTTATGCTCTTACTAGCCATATACAAATTGACCTCTGGGTCCCACCATATCCTCTTCGTTGTTACGCGTATTGCACTCAAAAAGTTTTGAGACATACATTTTGACATTGCAACCCTATTTTGCAGCTGTTTTTTTCCCGTTCCTGTGACCTCCGTACTTTCTTACTATGTAATTAGAAACCTTTCATGCAAACAACTGATCATGCAGGAATCGTCAACATTGTCATTAATGTGTGAATCGCTCGAGGAGATCTCCCATTATTACGCATTAAATCAAGATGTGTGGAGAGTTATTTTCTCCCTTCCAATTGTTCATCTCGAACACGCGTCGTCCTATTGGGCTGCTCAAGAAATATGCATTGCTTAATCTCTCATTGCAATATGCCCCATGTTCGCATTTCTATGTATGCAATTAGTAGAGTTTAATGTTAACAACGCATCATGCAATAGCCATCCAAATTGTCATTAATCAACGAAAGTCTCGAGGACATTTCCCATTCACACACTTTGGACCAAAATCCCTTCCAAGTTTTGCATTTCATTCATCATATGGAGCAAAAAAATCTTTCTTGTAGACTTATGGCAGCAGTTCAACAACAATTTTGTGGAGATACAGTAAATATGTTCGCATGCGAGGACCAGAACTTCCAGTAGTCCAGGGCATACTTTTACTATTCATCCAATTCTGCCTAGAATGAAGTGATTTGGACCTTTGGAATCACTCGTGCAAGCTACGCCCCTGAGGTTTTTGACTCTCAGAAGGTGGTCTCTTGGTGCGCCAAAAAATATATTTGAGGCCAAAGAATTATTCCGCTGCGCGACCATTCTCCTGCTTCTTTGTCACCTGAGGTCATCTGGGAGATGTTCAAATTGTCGGAGCCAACATTGACGTTCAGAGGACAATACTGCAAGAATTTTCTAGAAAAACATCATAATGGGTTGGACATCTTAGCCGACTTCCTCGAAGACCCGAGAACAGTTCCTGAATATATCACAAGGTTGAAGGTAAGTTCCTTTAGAAATCCATTCCGAGAAATTGCTTGTCTGTTTACAAGAATAACGGGACATGCATCCATGACAAGCATTTCCTGTATCATTATTTATATATTGTATTTCAAAGTCAAGGAACAATACATTTTCGATTGGGGGAAGCTAATTTCCATTGATCTCTGTTCCTAGTTGTCACGATTCAAAGAATCAAATAAATTTTATATGTCATCCTACTTGATTTTCGCAATTGTCCATTGCTGCCCGTTTCCAAAACTTTCTCTTTCCAATAAAACAAATTGTGGATTCAACCCAGTAACATTCTAGTATGAGGCCTTATGGAGGCACAAGGGATCCCATTGCTTTTATAAAATTTTTAATGGGTTTGTCTCAGTTTTCAAAGATTTACTGTTAGGCAAGGATGCTCCGCGGTTTTCTGGCCAGGCAACCAAGTTTTTGAATGGGAAGGGTAGACTTGAGCAAGAGGAAAATCACAGTGTCCTAATGGTATTTGGCTCTAAGGAAAATCATGCCTTCCTTCCATGCCACATCATAGACAAGATGTTTTTTGCAGAAATAGCAAGGCAATACAACCACTGGTTGCATTTTTTCCATGACAAGAAAAAAAAACAGTTCATTCCTCTGCCCTGGAAAGTCATAGACTTCGTGTGCAGAAACATCAACAAGATTGACGAGTTTTCCGCCCATTTCAATAAATTGAACCTAACGTACAGTGAAAGTATAAAAGGGTTCGACCCTGATGGCCATTTTCGAAAACATTTACTGGTTGTTGGCTTTAACAGTTGTTTTATCCATAGACACCTGACCCAAGACATGGATAGTGTCGACAACAATATTGCTTCTACAGATTGCAAGGCAGAGGCATTGCAAAGCGTGACTGGATTCTACAGACAACATGGAAAAGTATCTAGTGAGAAGAGTGCTCAGTCCCCCGCCAACACTCCCAAGAGCATGACATCACGGAGCATCGCTTCGACAATCCACCCCGGTAAGAAAGCAACCCAGAAATATTCTAGCAGAGAAGATAAGAACCCTCCTCGCATAAATATTGATAGTTCTCACAAAATTCCACTAACGAAGAAGAGAAAAAACAATGCAGGGCAGGCGGAAGAACCCGAAATTGAAAGTGGAAAACTGCAACTTGATATTGAAACTGGCCACATGTAGAAAATTGGGTCGTCCGCAGTGGAGATATCTAACATTGAATTTTTTTATGTAGATGAATCCTTCGTAATCCAGAGTGCTATTTTTGACAGCCTATCTAAAACTATGGTCATTGAAAAGAGAGATGTAACAAACAAGAAAGGAAAATCTCGCATAAAGATTAACTTTAGGGAAATGCGGTCGTCCCAAATCTCCTCATTTGACCAGGTAACCAGTGAAATTCTTCGTGATTCCATTGGAGGAATTGAGATGGAAAATGTCAATCTCAAAGACCGCCTCAATGAATTTGAGCATGCTTTCATTGCAACCTCAGAATTTGCCAATCCTTTGGCAAAAATCATGCCTTCTACCACTGCAGCCAAGATGAAAGTATCCTCTATCCTCCTTGCATGCTCTAGCACCCTTGTAGACAATAACATCAACAAAAGAGTGCAGCTAGTTACTGAAGCCTGGGAAACATCGAAAAATGTAGTTTCCTTCGGAAAGAAGGCCAATTATTTCCTACAACATTTGAAGGCCAATTTAAAAAATGAACAACATTTATGTGATCAGGTGCTGGCCCATTTTGCCAACTATGCCATCAACACATCGGAACTGAAAAGAAGACAAGAGAAACTCCCCTCCCCAATGCGGACCAAAAATGTAAAAGCATGCTGGCAAAGAAAATTTAACAACCTCGAGCTCATTGTCAAGTAATGTAAACAAGTCATATCAGAAAAGGAAGATTTATTCACAAGCCTGCTTCAAATGGACTTAGCTAGAACTACCAATGAGTTCAAGATCCAAACTTAATTATCAAATCCTTGTCAATCACCAAAGAAGCCTTCCAGGAACAAGTTGATATTTTAAAGGGGTTGTCTTTCGAAAAGTTTTATGGCATAGTTGAACATCGTCTAGATGAGCACGAGTGCTGGGTACTGGACTATGCGGCACACAATGACGAAATTGAACAGAGTCTACATAGTATTTCAATGGATCTAAGGAAATTAGAAAACGACCTTTACGACATTGAAATCTGGGTAGAAATCAACATGCCCCCCATGAAAAGATACATCGAAGAATGGTTCCAACAGAGAATGGACAACCTCGTCTAGGAAGGGCTACAACCGCTCAACATGACTCCATTGACCACCGACGACAGCAACAAAAATGCATCGACTTCATAGTAAGTCTATACTGACATCTTGTTTTCTTTATCAATCTAGTTTAACTCTATGTTGTCATCTAATTTTCTTTATCAATCCACTTATGACCTCTTTAAATAGAAAACTGTAACCAAAGACTCATAACTTTCAATTTCTTCTTTTCAGGTCTTCCTCTCTACCGTCGCACACTTCTTTTTTCGACATTACTAATTCTTGTACTTATTTCTTTTTATGGTTCGTGGGAGCCCCAATCCCAGTCTATATCACAAACGCATTTAAATTTCCATAAACATGTATCATACATTGTTAATTTTTGATAAATTCCAAAGAAAACTCATTCGACAATGCCTTTACTGTATACTAAGTTTTGGGTTTCCAGGAAGTTTTATTGTTTGTTCCAAACAAAACTAATTCAGATCTGCTACATTTCTTCTGCTTATTGTTTTTGTCTTCAACGACGATCTTGCTATTCTATTGCATCCTAAATTTTTGGGTGTCCAGGAACCTATAGTTTGATAGATTTCGATTTCTCTTCTGTCCAGAACCCTTTGCTTTAAAGCAAACTAGTTCGAGAATGCTAATTTTTGTGTGTTTTCCTCCACGAAACTATGTAACAGACATTATTACTATTATATTATATGCTTTTAAATGTTGATGTAATTTCCAGACACATGTAACAGACATTATTTATTTTATAATAAGTTTCTACAGTTCACAAGTTTGCTTCTCAATTTGTATATCGCGGAACTCTCGGTGCTATTTGTAGGGCACATAACAATAGAGGCCCATTTTTTGAGCCCGCCAACCCGAGAACCCGCGATCCAAAAACTGCCTAAGCATGGAATGACGACTCCGTGCATGCTCTATAAAACGTGTGCAAAGAAAACTAATTCGGCAATGCTATATTTTTTTTTCCAAGAAAAACGTTAGTTTTAAAGCAAACTATTTCGGGAATGGTAATTTTTTTTGTGTTTTTCTCCATGAACCTATGTAACAAACGTTATTACTATTCTATTATATGCTTTTAAATGTTCATGTAATTTCCAGAGATATGTAACAGACATTATTAATTTTAAGTAAATTTCTATAGTCTGCAACTCGGCGTCTCATTTTGTATATCGTGGAACCTATTTAATAGACGTTATTACTATTCTATTATATGCTTTTAAATGTTCATGTAATTTCCAGAGATATGTAACAGACATTATTAATTTCTGGTAAATTTCTATAGTCCACAACTCCGCGTCTCATTTTGTATATCGCGGAATTGTCCTATTTGTAGCGTACGGAAAACCTGAAGCCCAATTTTGAGCGCGCCAGCCCGAGAACCCGCGATGCAAATATATCGTAGAACTGTCAGTCCTATTTGTAGGTCACAGAGTAAATTTTTTTGTGTTTTTCTCCACGAACCTATGTAACAAACATTATTACTATTCTATTATATGCTTTTAAATGTTCATGTAATTTCGAGAGATATGTAACATACATTATTAATTTCTGGTAAATTTCTATAGTCTGCAACTCCACGTCTCATTTTGTATATCGTGAAACTGTCCTATTTGTAATGCATGGAGAATCTGAAGCCCAATTTTGAGCCCGCCAACCCGAGAACACGCGATGCAAAAACTGGCTAAGTATGAAATGAGGGCTCCGTGCATGCTCTATAAAATCTCATCCCCTTACTTTATAAAAGTAAAAATTTTGTATGTATAGAACTAAATATCTACTTTATAAAAGTACATATTTCGTATCTATAATTTATAAATTTATGATAAATTTCTATAGTCTGCAACTCTGCTTCTTAGTTTTTGTGTCGCGGAATTGTCCGTGCTATTTCTAGGGCATAGAACATCAGAGGACCAATTTCGACCCCGCCAGCTCGACAACCCGCGACACATTATAAAAGTACATATTTCCTATGTATAAAACTAAATATCTACTCTATAAAATTACATTTTTTGTATGTATAATTTATGTTGTCCAGGAACCTATAATTTCATAAATTTCAATTTCTTGTGTCCAGGAGCCCTTGTTTTAAAGATATCTAATTCGGTAATGCTCTATTCTTTCTACTAGGTCGCATGCAAATCTTATGTATTTCAACTTTCCAGCCACGTGTCTGTATTAGGTCGCATTTACTCCCATCCCAACCTAGTAGGGACTACACTGCCATACAACACTTGCTTTTCATTCAAATAAAATTTGTACTATAAAAATACGATTCCTTAAAATTCTATAGATTTTAAAAATATCCTAAATTTATAAAATATTAACAAAAATAAAAAAATTTAAATATTCATTATCCATTTTGTTTATATATATATATATATATATATATATATATATATATAATTTGTATTATTTTTTAAACCTATAATTTTTTTTTTTTCATTTTAATTTAAATACATTATAATACATCACTTCACACTGCTAATTTAATTTAAATTATAAAAATATTTTATTTTTCTCCACATAAAGAGTTTAACTATTAAAATTTCTCAAATTCATTACAATTTCCTTAAAATTTAAAAATTTCTCCAAAATCATTACAATTCCTATAGGTGTTAGGTTATCAAACAATACCTAACAAATATGTAATTTTCAAGTTCTAACATAAAATGACATTTTAAAAATGAAATGTAAATTTTATATTCTTAAGGTTAAAAAGTGCACATTATGAAATGAAGTATATTTTTAATTTATTTATATGTTAATTGAATTAAGTAGTCAAATATTGTATCATGATAATCATTATCATTTTCCATTGCAAGTGTTTATTATTGTTGTTTTATTTTTATTTTTATGGAAAATTGATTTTTATAATTGCTTTGGTCCAGACATTAAATAATTATAGAAAATTTGTTAATTTTTACTAAGATGATCTCCTCTTTTTTATTTTTAACTCAACTTAAAATTCATCACAAATAACTTGAATTCAAACCATACACCCCTCCCCTTAGTGCAACACAAAATGTATACAATAATTATGAGTGGATTTGAACTCACAACCTCCCGGAGGTTATAAATCAATAAAAAGATGGATTAATAACTGAACTACAAATAGAACCCTATAACAGAGTGACATACCATCATTAGCCCCTTTAAAGTTAGGGCTACGAGCCCTTTCCAATACATAAACATATCATTAGAATATATAAATATAAATGTTTAGGTTTTTTTTTTTTTTGTAAGTGATTGTTTGTATTATATAAAAAACCTTCTCAGAACCAGAATCCAGAGTACAATGACTGAGTAAAGCGGTTGTAATTACTGAGCTGCTCCGTGAGGAGAAACCAGCTCAGCCAACCGTATATATAAAGTAGCAAAATTTCCAACAGTACTAGAGATAAAACTAGACCTATTTAACTGCCATGAGAGCCACTAGAGCTAAAATATGGAACAAGCATTGTATATTCAGGAACATACTCGGGCAAGGGGCCAGGACATGGTTCCTCGATGATAGGTGTCCCGCCGGCAGTCCACTGCATATCCGTGGTGTTGTGGCATTTGTCTTCGTGCTCCTGGATGCTGGCTTCCTTTTCCTCGGCTGCCATTGCTGAAACTGCACTGTCATCCCCTGCCTCAGAGCTTACCCAGGTTGCCTTCTGTGCACGAGCAGTCCCAGGTTCTGTAAAACCTATCGTCCCTTCGAATTGCGGGCATAAATGTTTAGGTTTAAACCTTATCTGCATTTAGAAATATAATTTTCGTTTTCAAAAACAATTATATGACATACAAGTGGTTTATGGCTTAGATGACATTATACTACCTATCTTCATTCCTTGGTGTAATCACCTCAACTTGCTATCTTACTATGTTGTTATGTAGTGGGCATAGGGTTTTGAGCCAACTTATTAACAAATTTGAACATTGTTGAAATACTTAGAACATTGTTGAAGTACTTAAAGGGATAGATTTAAATCAGAGCCAGCATGTATGTTTCGACTAATGTAACAGAGAGTGTAGTTTCCTTAGCTTTGATGGTTGATGGTTGATGAATTATCATAGGTTCATTTGTTGGTAATGTGAAGAATGCAACGTGGATATCAAATCCTATTAAGGTGAGATTGATGTTGTTAAGATGAATTAATGATAGTAATAATTAGAAGTCTATTTCAGTGTTCATGACATAGGTTAAAAGATAAATATATCGTTTTTTGGACTGAAGTTAGAGGATCATACCTAAACTTCGTGGGAAAGTCACACGAAAATGCTTAAGCTGGAGGATGATCCCATAGTAACTAAGTGGGAGGTGTTTAAAAATTTCATTAAGTCTCAATTCTAATATATTTGGTATGAAGAGGACCAATGGATCTCTTCGCATTACTTTTGAGTTCAAACAAGCTATTATGTTCAGAATATCTCACAATAACTTTTGTGTACTCCTCAAGTATCTAGGAGGTCTGAATAGTCATTTAAGGAGGCAATTGATGCTCTTTAAGCCTATGAAAGTTAATGAGGACTACATGCAAGAACAATATCTAGAGAATAAGGACATGAAGAAAGGAAAATTGAGTGGTTTCAAGAAAAACGATCACCAAAATGATTCCAAGGAGGAAAGAAGAAGGGGAAAGGAAAGGATAAGAAGACAACAACCACTACACATTAGTGCAAGGACTCAAAAAACCATTTTTTGATGTTTGAATCTGTCAGGACCGAAACGACAAACTCGCGAGGATATGAATCCCCCTATGTTTTTAAAGAGGTGGTACTCCTCTTTGTCTAAAAGATATATCTTGAATATATTTGATTAGAAGAATGCTTACGAAGCAAAACCTAGATTATTATTGCTCAAATTTATCCAATAAAAATGGTTCTTCAATAGCCTGATATGATATTTATGTGCAACAAGAAGTCTTCTAACAATAGAAAAGATTAAAGGAGGGCTTCAACATCAAAATTTCTTTGTGATCAACATCACATACACAATCTTCTTAATCATATATAAATGCATCCATATATTCTTCACAAGAAAAGGAGAGAATGATTTGATCATCTCAAATAATTTTAAAAGAGTATTACTATAAAGATCAAAAGATAATTTGATAGATCAATTTCAAATAACTCATATTTAAGACTCAAAGTTACAAGATACAATCAAAATCAACCTCAATCAAAATTCGAGATTTTGTAATGAAGAACATTTTATTCATGAAAAATGTTCTTCATTACAAAATCTCTGACAGTCACGTATATGGTTGTAAATACTCCATGATTGTACAAAAAAAATCTTTTGAAGAATACAAGAAGAACACTCAAAAACTCGGCCTTGTGCCCAATTCAGAGATTCAAGCATAAAGCTATGAGAAATGGTGCAAAAGAAAATAAAGAGTGGAGAAGATGGAGATCTTTCTTCTTTGATCAAAATATTGGATTTATCTTCATGGTTGTACCTTCTTATTTTGAACTTCTGCCCTGCCCCTTTGATTATTTTTATTTTGGAACCCTTGATGAATCACTTCTTCTCTTTAAAAATCAAATTTTCTAACTACTTGAGTAGTTAGGGTTTTTCCCTTCTTGAATTTCTCGTACAATTTTATTTTCTTGAAGTATTACCATTAATTAAAGCTTCATTAATAACTAATTAGTAAATTTATATCATTAATATTGAAAATAAACTTTTCTCTTTTTAATAAAAGTTTTTAAATAAACTTTTATTTTCAAAATTTAAATAGTTTCCCTTTCAAAGAGGGGACTGGGTTTTCATTTTCTGTAAGTGATAATCAAACTTTTATCCATGGAAGTCACTTCATATGTGATCTTCATCATCTTATCTTTCCACGATATAAAAATTTCCCAAATATGTTTCCCGGATCTCAAGATATGAGCCCGTGAAGTTAAGTTGTCAAGTGGATCCATTAAAAATGAAGTTGAATGATATTTCAATTTCTGGGAAAATGTAACCACTTTCATTGCTTCTAAACTATATCATTATCTTCTTCGTCAAAATATCTTTCCAATGGTATAAAACTTGTGCAATTCTAACACCTAGAGCTCAAGATATGCCCTTCGGAAGTTCGTGACTCAACCACCGTCGATTAGATGTCTTGGGCAAATCTCAACCCTTGGAATGAATTTGATTTTCCACCTTAAGTATTTCAACTTTTTTGGTGAAAATAATATCCCACATTCATTGGGATACTTGAATTTTGGTGTATATATATATTCAAAAGTGCATTATACACTTGATAAGTAACACAAAGAGAGAAGATTATGGAGCTTTAAGGGGTTCTTCGACCCCCCTTAGAAAATTAATTAATAAAATATAATTTTTTATGCTAAATCAACCTCCAATCTGCCTAGTCACCACTGATGAGTTAGCCACTAAAATTTCTCCATGTGTATTTGTAATAACATGCCACCTGTCTCCAATAATCAAATGCCATGTGTCATAATTTCATTCAATTCCAAATATAACCAATAATACGATGCCATGTGTCAAAAATAATTAATAAAATATAATTTTATATGCTAAATCAACCTCCAATCTGCCCAATCATCACTGATGAGTTATCCACTAAAATTTATCCATGTGTCTTTGTAATAACATGCCACGTGTCTTCAATAATCAAATGCAATGTGTCATAATTTCATTCCAAATATAACCAATAATACGATGCCATGTGTCACCAACACTGATGAGTTAGCCACTAAAATTTCGCCATGTTTCTTTGTAATAGCATGCCACATGTCTCCAATAATCAAATTCCATGTGTCATGATTTCATTCGATGCCAAATATAACCAATAATACGATGCCATGTGTCACCAACACTAATGAGTTAGCCACTAAAATTTCGCCATGTGTCTTTGTGATAACATGCCACGTGTCTCCAATAATCAAATTCCATGTGTCATAATTTCATTCGATGCCAAATATAACCAATAATACGATTCCATGTGTCACCAATAAGAATACACCATGTGTCTCCCTCCATCATCTATAATGTGGCACCAATAACCAAATTCCATATCATCCAATTGTTGGAAGATTGGTTGTTGTCATTGATGTCAACCCTAGTCATGGGTTTTGGACCACAAGATTGATGAAGTTATTTGGACATGAAAGAAAATGCACATGTAGATACAACACCCATGGATGGATAGTATACATCATGCTCTTTCCGGTGGTATGTGGCACGTCACGTGGATCCTGATGGTTGAGGAGAAATGAATTTTTGAAGATGACAAAGTGAATTGTACATGTAGGCCCTGAAGACAATTAAAGAAAAGAATTACAAAATAAGAAAGTGTCAGGTCGGCCCTAATGTTAAAAGGAAGTGACATAAATGGTATAAATAAACATC
>JASDQU010338492.1:0-12222 GCA_032191745.1 Picea mariana
ATGTGTTATTAGGTCGGGAGCCTGCTTTTGTATATGTAATCATGCATAACATTAATAAAAATATAAACACCGCTGCGTGTAGACCGACCATGATGAATGAGTGATGGGGGACTAAGCTTCCATAGAGTGGGTAAGGGATTGGGGGATGGAAGGTTGGAAAGAGAGGCTAAGTGTTGAGCCTAGGGGCTTAAGTCCTTGGGAATAATATTTTAATATTATTCCAAAAGCCATGTGAAATATATGTTTTGTCCTAAGTTCCTAGAGAGGAACGCATGCTGATGGAGTGCATGCAGCTTCATGGGTGACATATGTCAACCCAGGCACATGCAGTTAAAAAATTGCAGAATTCAGCCGTTCGAGGGTTCTGTCATTTCTGTCATCCTCCACCTAGGTTCACGGAGATGCCCGTCTGAACCCATTTTGCCTCTGCGTCTACATTTGCTTACCCATGCACCGTGAAGGAAACCCTGACAGGAAAATTGTTTGCTCTTAAATTCTTCCATTCTCCACCTGAGTCACTTTGCCATTCCCCATCCTTCATGAATTCTATTGAGCTTTGTGATTGACCTCTGCGTTGATTCCTTGTCACGCACCCTGAAACTAGTGGCAAACTCGCGGATCGAGCCGTGTCTCCTGTGAAGTATGAGCACCCTGTAAATGTCTGAACCGTGTTGTGTCTTAGTGTGGACTGTTGTCGTTTTTGGATGTCCATACCCAAATTATTGTTGCTGCTATCACCATGAGTTAACCAAATTTCTATTGTTGTTGTGGTTATCCTCACCATGCGGGAATTAAGTCGGAAGGGGCTGAAGAACCGGGTTTTAAGGCCCTTAGTTGAAGAGGCAGTCTGTCAGGCCTGTGAGAAGCTACTTCCAGGTGAAGGAGTCTGTTGGGAAGTGGTATTCTTCCAGAGAGAGTCTAGCACCAGCTACAGAGC
The DNA here is from genome assembly GCA_032191745.1 of Picea mariana. NCBI lineage: Eukaryota > Viridiplantae > Streptophyta > Pinopsida > Pinales > Pinaceae > Picea > Picea mariana. Next base: position 938 of record JASDQU010338492.1, read on the forward strand.
TCTAAGAATTTCTGATCCAGCCTGTTGCCCAGACCCAGAGAGGGAGGTGAAGCACTGCTGGACTGTGCTTGTGAAGGTGTATACTCCCGGGTGGAATAGGCATGTGGGGAATGAGAGTCTGTGAGTAGTGGGCGTAAGAAGGCATCTTGGGAAGAATCCTGCTGGTTATTCTGTGCAGTTTTCCCTGTAACCTCAACCTAGACTAGGATTCCTTGCCTTGGGTGGAGCTTAGTCCCAGCTCGGGGGTGACCCAATGCTGAGCTTGATGAGCAGCTTGGTCTAAGTCTAGGAGGTTCGTGGGAGGCCTGCACGTGGTTGGTGGAATTACCATGGTTTCAAAGATAAGTATCAACTTATGCTTAATATTATGTTTTGCATGCCTGTGATGCTTATATGTATCATGTATTTTTTTGTGCATATGAATTATGGTTAATGCCAGGGATTATTTATGTTAGCAGTAATCTTGTGCTTACTCTGAGTTAAATGTGTTTAATATGACTTAAATGCATGTTATTAATTAAGTATGAGAATGATGTTTTTCTGCACAGTAGCGTTTTCCCGGCCAGTGGGATGATGACCGGGAGCGTTATAGGTCTAATCCACATGACCAAGATTCTTTCCTAGAGGTAGAGATGTGTATAGCTAGAGATATCTAATAAAAAACATAGTATGAAAAAATCCACTGAAATAAGAGCCACTGCATAAGAATGTATGTTCGAATAATCGCAAAAGATATTTCATGGATAATTTTAGAGCGTACGGTCAAGAGGGTCTACCAAATCTATAAATGGTATGTGAAAAAATTTGTAATGGGAGCTATCCTTTGACTCTTCTATTTGCGATGTCCCAAAATCCAGTTGTATGCCTTCCTTAGAGAGCACATCATTTTCCATGTTACATTCCCTATATACATGCCGAAGAGAAAAGGAGTCAAAAGAATCCAGAATGATAAAAACTTCATCAAGAATTGGAAGGAGTTTGATGTTATAGAATTTCTAAGTTTTTCTAATCCAGTTTATCACTATCATAGATTCACCAAAAATATGGAGGGATTTAATTCCTTTTTCTTCGGAAAATATCAATAAGAGTTTTAGTGCCATCAATTCAACATAATTGTTGGAGCCCAACCCCAATCCCATCTTGAGATTGAAATGATGTGTTTCAGAAATATGAAAGACTACTCCCCCTCCACAGATCTGGGAATTGTTTTGGGATGCCCCATCAAAATAGACCCATGGTCTTGAATGGTTCACTGATTCTTCAAAAATAACTCTAACTGAGTTACCTTCTTTTTCTTGAGGGAAATGTGAAAGGATACTTAGGCCCCGAGAAAAAATGATTTCCATGATGGAGGGTCAGTCTTTGAAGATGGAGGCATTCCTAGCTAGCCAAACTCCCTAGTTTATGATCAATGGGAGGAAATTTACGTTTCTATTTGCTTGATTTGAGGCAGAGGAGTGCCAAGCCTCTTTGATTGTCTGACCTTGCCACATACAAACTTGGACTAGGGAAAGTGAACATTTTGTCCATATTTGTTTGAAAAGGGGACAATGTAAAAATATATGCAAAGATGATTCCTCATTCGCCTTGCATAAAGCGCACCACCCTGGACCTTCCAAATTCCTATGTTTCATTCTATCCTAGGTTGGGATTTTGTTTTTGATCAGACACCACATAAAATATGATATTTTAATGGACATTTTACCTTCCACACCCATTTCCACCACCAAGAGGGTTCCCGTTGTAGGATATCTATGTTGATTTGGGAGTATCCTACTTTCAAGGAATATACACCATGAGGGGCATGTTGCCAAACCAGTTCATCCTCACTACTTGTGATTCAGATGTGGCCAATTTTGAGAGCTCTAATACAATTTGAACATAAAGAAACATAGGCCTCATATAGCCTAATTTGCTCAACACCCTTCCATTCCTGACTCCAAATGGTTGTTCTATCCATATCAACAATATGATCCAGGTGTTAAAATATCTAGTTATGCAAGAGATCGGTCAAATCTTGGGGAAGTAGAAATTCAAGTTAAGAATATATCATAATGGTCTTAGATATTTGTTTGAGAAACAAAATTTGAATTCCATACGAGTAATATAGCTACAATTCATTTATGAGTTTGATTTGACATCAGACACATTAAAGGAAAATAAAATAGAGTTGTTGATGCACTCAACAAAATATAACATTTAATGCATGCTACAACAATTAGCATGTATAAATAATATTTGAAGAACAAAATTCTTGAAGCTCTTTTGATAGATGAACAATACCTTTAGATAAAGGAAGGATTGCAACAACATAAATATGAAGAGTATAACATAGAACATGATGGGATTCTTGTGCACAAAAATCGAATTTATTTTCTTAAGTCATGTCGGTTGAGGAAATTCATCTTGAATGAAATGCCTAATGTTCTTGCATATTCTGAACACTCTAGGTACTAGAGGACAATTACAACAGTGATGAAATAATACTTTTGGCCAAGAATGAAAATATATGTCTCTAAATACATAGAAATATGTATTGGGTGTCAACAAGTTAAAGATGAGCATAGACTTCTAGTAGGTTTGTTACAACCAATGCCATAGCCACAATATAAATGTGATGTGGTAACTATTGATTTTATCAATAGATTAGCAAGAGCAGTGAGGAAACATGACTCCATCATCATGGTGGTAGATAAATTGACAAAGTCTACCCATTTTATTCTAGTTAAGTCCACATATAAGGCAACAAGCATCACATACATCTACCTAAAGAAGTTGCTTCCTTGCACCAAATTCCAAAGGCCATTGTATCTAGTAGAGATTATATGTTTACTTCAAACTTTTGGAAGGAAATATTCAAGGATTTTGGCACAAATATGAATTTTAGTACGACATATCATCTACAAGCCCATGGGAAAATATAGTGTTAACCAAATAATTGAAGACATGTTGTGGATGCATGTGATAGACAAGCCATATAAACGGGAAAATTATTTGTAGTTGGTGGAGTTTACATCCAACAATGGACATCAGGCCTATTTGAGAATGAGGCCATTTGAAGTTTTTTATGGAAGAGAATGCAACATCCTAGTAAGTTGGGATAACCCAACTAACCGAGTTACACTTGGGGCATCATTTCTCAAGGAAATAGAAGAACATATTTTCAGATTCAAGCATAATTTGAAACAAACACAAGATGTGAAGAAAAATATGTAGATAATATCATACTACATAAGGAATTTAGAGTTTAAGATCACATGTTTCTTAGAGTGAGATTGATGAAAGGTTCAACGAAGCTTGGAATTTGTGCCATGCTTGCACCTAGATACTGTGGACCTTTTGAAATCCTTCATAGAATAGGACTAGTTGTATATAGTCTTGCCTTGCATGCTAACCAAAAATCTCACCATGTGGTCCATGTATCTTTGTTAAAGAAGTAAGTACACGATTCTAATCATGTCATTGATTGAGATTTGATTTGGGTGGAATAAAAAGGAGAATTATAGATAGAACCATTTTTCATCCTTACTAGGAAAGTCACATTGCTTTAGAACATGGCCATCATGTAGGTAAAGGTCCAATGGATGCATTACAATCCCAAAGAGTCAACATTGGAGCTAGAGCATGATATGTTGTAGGCATGCTCATTTTTGTTTTAATTTTGATATTTCATCAAGGCTATGGGGAGGGGAATGTAATACCTTGATTTTGAACCCTAGACTATGCAAGATAAATAATGTGTATGTTAATAATAACTTGGTTTGGAGCTTAGATATATATGGATTCTATTTAAAGCATGACATGGTACATTGATAATTCACCAGGTGAGAAACCATTCTTGTGGTGTATTTTGGTTTTGTATGTAGGTACATTATAGTTATAATATAAAAATTGGTAAAAGGAGGTTGTAAGCGAATATAAAAATGGGGCTATGAGTCCGCGAGAGGGGAAGGAAGCGGGGTTGTGAAATAACATATTTTATTGCTTTCTTATGATCATTAAATTTGACAAACCTTAGGGAATAGATACCAAGAGAATGATATGTAGACTTCTTGTGAAGGCACACAATCTCTTCTTAGATTAGAGTATATTAGCTATGATTTTAAACATGTAATATTTTTCTCCAATCATGATTCACTATGTGCATTATTCTCTTGGTTTGTTCTTATTCTTTTCTCATGCTGCCACACCATTCGTTCCTATGCATTAGCCTTTCAAAGATACTACCAAATATATGTGAAAACCATGACTCGAAATACATGTGAATGTTGGATAAAAGACAAGCTATTGCCCACATTTGGATATTCATAGTTCCCAACAAAAGAGAATCCCTTGCTTGGATTAGAGCATTGGAGGGAAAGAGAATTGCTTGAGGCTTTTTGGGTGGTGGAGAAGGGAACTCCTTTCTTTGTGTTATGCAAGGTGAGAGGGAAGAGTGTGTTAGTTGAAGATGTATTGTTGTGCATGGATGAATTACAATGATGTTTTCCTTATCTAAGAATTATGGATTGGATTGTGTGAGAGAGTTCAGAGCCAACCTATATGAATCCACTTTTGTGGTATCAGATCCATAGCTTGGGGGTGACCTCTACAATAGAGTGCCTACAATTGAGTGGGAAACCATTCCTTGTAGCAAGTTGGTGATGTATCCGAAAAATATAAGTATTCATTCTTGGGGTATACTATTATTTTTTGTCATACATCATCGTTATTCATTGTTTGGATGCAATGGGTAACTAAACAATAGTTAATATATTTACAATCAACTCTGGAATGCTTTAATGGGTTGATCGTATGGATGTGTTTAAATATATTAATGTTGTTAATATCCATTAAATTTTAGTTTGCATTGAGTTATCACTGTATAAATTCCATGTGCATATAATGGTCATTTTATTTTATTGTATGTATTCATCCATGATTTAAGTTTTACCATTGCATTATTTTTTCAATAGTATGCATAAGTAATTTTATTTGGTATTTTCATTCCATGATCATGTGCATCACTAGTGAATCCAATGGTGCCAATAAATACGATGGTGAATATGATGGTGTTAGTTCCTTGACAACCAAGGGAGATGGGTCTAGGCACACCACAATCAACTATTATTTCAAAGCTTACATATTATATGAAATGGTATAAGAAAATTGGGTCGAAACGATTTGCTACAAGAAACTAGTTGAAAACAATAAACAAAATGATAAAATTTCAACCTGGATTGGGAACCAAAGAATTACCTTCATAAATATGGGCTTATGTTATGACAAATTATAATATTCTTACAAATTAGACAAGCATAATATTTTTTTTTTCCAAAGAAAACATCATTTGGGAAAATCCTAGGAACTTCCTCACATTTGGCGGATGGTAACTAATGTAAAATCGTTACTACTGATTTACAACACCAAAATTGGTATGGACATTGAGAGAGGTATACAAGGAAACCAACCCAAGGGATCAATCCCAAGACCTCATGTAGGAAGCTAAAAAAACTCAACCACTTGAACTACCCACCATGCTAGACAAGCATAATATTATGTCATAAGATGACAAATTAATAATTAGATAAGCATACTATTATAACACATTCTAACAAGTTATACTACAATAAGAAAGTTCCATCAGATGATAATATCCTTCCATTACCAACATAAATTTCATAGAAATATTTATTTTGGTGATATGCCATCAATTATATCATGTAAAAATCAAATTTTCGACCTATAATATATATATTTTGACCTTTCCAATGACCAATAATTTGACCCTCTGTTGATAGTTATAAAAAATTGTATAGACTAGTATTTAGACGATCATTTTGACCTAAATCTCGACCCTAATTTTGAAACTTACATAATTGATGGAATTCACTGCGAAAGGGTGGTAAAAAAAAATTCCTACAAAAAACTAGTCGATACTCGGACAAAGTTTCAAACAAATTTGGTAGCCTTAGAATTTCCTTCAATTTTTTTTATGAAATAATGAGATTTTGTTGTAGTGTTCCTTCACTTTGAAGAATCCATGATTTCTACCTCGACCTCAATGTATCATTCTATTTTATTTTGACGTTTTTGTCTTCTCATCGCACGATTCTTCTTTTATATTCCCATTGATATATTCTTCCTTTGCTCTCTCGTTGATCACAAATTCAAGCCAACATCTTGTCTTCTGAACATCTATCCTTGGTTTGTAATTTGAACCTCTAACTCAATGACCAATGCTTCTTCCACAAACAAAATTATTTTTCTTGGCATTGCACTCTAATTTCTCCTCTACCTTTAGCGCCAATTGATACACCTCTTATACTGAATACATTATATGAAATCTAATTTCAYTATACATAGTAAACTTCAACTCATTTACATATATTCAAACATATTGGTCTTTATCCTCCTCGTGTTTAGCTTGAATTGAGATTTTGTAAAATTCTTGGGTGTACCCTTGTACACTCTACTCCTCCGGTGACAAATTTTGCAAATGTTTAACAATGCCCATTTGTAATCAACGCATAATATCTTCTCTCTTAATTTCATGGCCATATTACTCCAACTCCTCATCTTCACTATTCCCTTCCAAATATGCTAGTGTTGCACAATATCTAACTAAGTATTAGCTTACCCCTTTGATTTGGCAAAGGAAAATTTCATCCTCTAAGGTTCCTCCATTCTTTCAAATTCAATATATCTCTCTATTTCGTTGAGCCAGACTATCAATTATTTTCCCTTCAAGCTTATGCTATAGCACAAAAAATTGTCTTCACCTTCCTCTTGTACTTCAACAACCTCACAACTTGCTTTGCAACATCTCCGTATTCAACCTCCTCATCTTCCTCCTTTTCTAGTCCTGAGTCACTTTCTTTAGCTTCTTTGACTTGTTTTGTTTGTAACTTCTCCTTAGCACCTATAATTCTCTCTTTATTGCCATTCTTCTACCTCTTCTTGCCATTTCTTCTCACATAAATTTTGTTGTCTTCTTTGAGTGTCTTTCCCATTTCTTTGTTCTCACTCTTCTAGAGCTCAACTTCACTTTGATACTAAATGACTCAATCAATACTGTAGTATGCCCAATTCGCCTCCTATTTTGTTATTCATTGTGTGCAATGATTGGCAATTGCTTGTTAGAACAAAAATTTCACGAAGGAAAATCTCGAATGAACTTAAAAAAACATACAACATAGCGTAACCAAAACTCAAGTTAGAAAAAAAACATACAACATAGCGTAATATCCCTTGGCCGAACCCAATTGTAAATGTAATGTAAGTATACTTAAGATGGTGAGTTGTTTTGACATCATTTTGTAATGCACCTTCCATGGCATAGTGCGCGCATGCACTGCACAGTAAAACAATGTAGTGTACACATTCTCGGATACCGCGCGTAGTAACTAAAGTGCGCACAGTATAGAGGTCAACGAGCCTTGTGTATATGATATGTGTTATAGGCTAGTGAGCTATTTATTATAAGCCGAGATGCTTATGTTTTGGAATTAGGACAGAGCGCTTAGATGTTAAAGGCCAATGCGCCAATTTTTTACATGTCTCATGATTAATATAAAATACATCGTTGCGCACAGAACGACCATGATAAAAGAGATGGGGGAATGAAATCCACCAGTTAGGGAAAGGGAGGGCCAAAAGTTAAGGAAAGGGCTAAGCTAGAGATATTAAGCCAAAAAGAGATATTATATTAATATTTCTTAAAAGCTAAAGTATGGATAATTATTTTATCCTAAGTTCTAAAGTTGGGGACAAGTGGACCAAAGTAGCTTCCAACATGACAAGTGTCAAGTTAGGGACATGCATACATATTGTGGGGACTTAGCTCATCTGAACAATTTTTTCACGATTATTCCTACCATCATCCTAACGATCATCCTTACGATTATCTCTCGCATGATTTCTTCCATCATCAGTCAACCAGTCAATGATTCCATGACCATTTTCATTCACGCAGTCCGTTATCCTTGAGACATCCATTTTCACTATATCTGAGCCTGTTTCCATAACTAGTCTGGTTGGTGTACCTGGTTATCTTGGGAGCAGGATTGAAGAAGAGGGTTGTTAGGCCTGTGGAAAATTGAAGAGGAAGGTTGTCAAGCCCGTGAGCAATTCTCTCAGTGAGAGAATTGTTGGCAATTGATTTCCTGAAGGTGCTAAACTGCAGCTACAGTTCTCCGAGACTTCGTTTCCGACCTATTGTTGAAGCCCTGGAAGGGATGTGGGGCAACCGAAGGACTTTTGAGTAGAGAAGGGGCACACTCCCTTGGGTGGGATAGACATGTGGGGAATGAGAGGTTGTAGGCTGTTAGTTGAGTGAGCACCTAAGACAAAGTCTTTCCTGTTGTCTATGAGCCTTTAGCCTGGTTAGGAACCCCTTTACCCGGGTGGAGTTCAGTCCCAGCTCAGGGGTGAATCATTGTTGAGAGTGATGAACAATGTAGTCTAAGGCTGGGAGGTTCGTGGACGGTCTGCATGCAGTTGGTGATAACCTTTCCAAGATAAGTACCAATCGTGTGATAAATTTACATGCTGTATTGTTATTTACGTTCTTAAGTTACAATTTATCATATGTGTGATTATAATTGTCTGTATGTTTATGGGTATTTCCCTTGTATATGCTGCATGTCTGTGTTTACCATTATTTTAGTATGAAATCATATATTTATAGAGTGTAAATGTTATTTACGTTCATATGTAAAGCTTTCACAAGAGTGTTGTATGTATATGTTATATTTGCATGCAGTTTGAAGAGAAAACTTATGTGGCATAGCTCAGTTGAATACTGGGTATGTTACAGTATGTTCCATAGTGAGAGAACAAAAATGTTCCCTCGTGTAGCCTGGCCCTTTGAAGGCTGGGAATGTTACAAAGACGTTTTCAGAGCTGAGAAAAATGTATGAGGAGTGGCGTGGCCCGACCATGGGTGGCCGGGGACATTACAGTATGGTATCAGAGCTTCAGTTCCAACACTGAGCCTGGATGGGTCGAAAAGGTTCAGTTGAAGCAAAAATTCATAGAATATTAACTTCAAAGTGACCAAATTTCAAGTCATAAAGTGTCCATGGAAATTTTTTGGCACCGCGCAGAAAATGTTGGCGCGCAGGTGTGCACGGTAAATTGTGGCACCACGCGAAAGAATATTGTGTGTTGATGAACGCACTGAATTTAGCATTGCGCGGTGAGCACACACATAGTAATGTGCACATGGGGTGTGTAAGTATTTCAAAATACAGAGGATTTTGGTCGGTGCACGCATAGTATGAGTATAAGTTGGCTTGCGACAGTGTATTCAATGGTGCACACAAATTATTGGGTGTGGTGTGGCATATTGAACCTTGGCTTGGTGCAATGCATAGGGAGAAATGCATGTGGAATATCAGTGCGCGATACCAAAACTGTGCGCAGTGGATATCAATGCACAACACAAAAGTAGTGTGCACAAGTTATTGGAGCAACGAAGAAGAAATGCATAGTGGATATAGGTGCACGGAAGCACGATTTACCTTGTGATGCTGCTATGCACAATAAATATGGGTGTACAGGTTTAATTTTAGTGCGCGCGAAGTCATTTGGAAGGCGATGAGTCTAAGTTTATTTTTCATAACATTAGAGGAAAAGAAACACACAACCGCATCAGAGAATTATTTAAAATGAATTCAGAGATGGTTTGAGAAGAAACAAATATAGTCTAAATTGCTAAGTCGAGAGCATCTCAGAAATGAATTATGAGTTTATATTCCTCCGATTCAGACAGATGGAAGTGAAATATAAGCTTACGAGAAAAACATACTATGAAAGAAAACAAGACTCATAACACCACCAGTTAAAATCTTGTAATAAACAACCCAAAATCCACTTCTGTATTTATATAATCGTATTAATCACAAAATTACAAAAAGGGGATGGTAACAGTTATCCTATTGTAAAGGGACCGTTTAAGAACAGGCATATCATCTCTAGGCCCCTTACCTCTGCTACCATCTAACCACAAATTTGTTGAAATATACTTTTATTTGAGGACTCATTTCAGCTTAGTGATCTCCTCCTTTAAAGAATCTAACCAGACCGATTGATTCTCTCTAACACTTTCGGTCGTTTCAACTGTGGTTTCCTTCTTCTGCCGCTTGCTCCTTTTCTTCTTAGCAGCTGGCCTGTTGATGAATAAATCCTTCATAGTGGGGTTCAACCTAACTTCCAACTACAATTCTATAGTCGGCTCAGTGTGGAATTTAGTCGCTAGAATGTGAGCAAGTACCCTTTCCTCCTTATTCGCAGGAAAGTCTAGCATGTTGCCCGAATAACCAGTCTCAATGGATTTAGCCTTGTCCGTGTATCTTAGTTTGTGGATATCGAAATTCTTTTTTAGAGAATAGAAAGTCAAGCAATTTGGAGATTACTCCATTTATGGATAAGCTTATGCCTCCATACTTGAGGATTGGTAGTTATAGAATCCCAATTATGAAGCACAGATAGACTACGTACAAGTGCATTGGGTTTCCATGCTCGGCTAATCCATTTCAAATGATTATCTTTTGAGTTCGTTATATGGCGACGTTCAACTGACGTCATACAACTGTGAAGTACCGAACAAGTGAACATGGTGATCTGACTAGCCGTCACCTGTTCCACGAGTGGTGGTTGTGACATATTGAAACACGTGATACCGTGTCTTGGCGAAAGTGGTTTTGACAAACCGCCTTTTACCCAAATGTATCTCTGAAGGCACCGCGGGTCCATGTTCTCAAGACTTGGGTCTTATCTAGAATTGTCATGGTGATAACACTAGGAAATCATAAGAGATAATTCTGATGTATATATGGAACCAAGATAGTTCATATTTTTTATGAATTGTTGAATTGTTAGCCTGATAAGTTTCGATGGCTGCACGTTTTGTAGAATTAACAACAACTAGATCAGATCAGATCAATGCAGAGTCCAAAGAAACGGAAGAGGCATGGGGGAATTATAGTCAGCAAGATGAGAGCAGAGAGATGGATGTCCATTTGAGCATTGAAGGAACAAACTTCAATGGACATGGAGAAGAAAGAAATGAAAACATGAATATGGAAGAGACCATTAAAAATTTGCAGAAGGATGTCCAAAGCCATAAAGATGATAATGAAATTCTTATGAGAGCCAAGGAGAAACAAGATGACTTCAACATGAATTTATTGGAGGGCTTGAACATAATAGAAAATAAATTGGTTAAGGAGAGTGGCTTAAGAAAATCTGGAAGTCACAATCCTTCGGATGAGAAAAGAAAATCAAGAAGTGTTAGCAGACAC
>JASDQU010338494.1:0-12524 GCA_032191745.1 Picea mariana
AATCTTCTAGAAGTAGAACCTTCTAAGAAGTCCTCTTACATTTATTATATCTAACTACCATAGTGGGCCTTATTTAATAATATAGTGGACCTAGTCCATCTTATATTGAATGACCTCCACTATTATCACTATGGGCCCTCTGGGCCCCCCTACTACCTCTCTAGCTACCTTACACACACATAATTGTTAGATTAAGAATGAGTCAGCTACTCTCATATTGGATAATGGAAGCCAAAATAACCGGGTTTCCTAGAATTTGGTCACACACTTTAACATCCCGATCACTCTGCACTTAGCCCCAGACTAGCTAGACTGGGTACAAAGGAAGGGCCTCGTCTAACTGTCTCCCTTTGTTGTCCAGTTACCTTTGCGATTGGCCCTTTCTAGGATATTGTGGCGTGTGATGTCTATCCTCTTGATTGTGTCAATTTGTTACTTGGCATTCCCTACCAATAGGCCCTACATGCTATCTATCATGCTAAATCTCATCAATACCACTTGCAACATGAGGGCCGCACCTATGTGCTTACTTCTTTTTCTCTTAAATCCACACAACGTATTATTGACCACCCAAGCATTAATCAAGTTAGTATGAACCAATGTGTCTCTTTGTGCTTAGTTCACCCCATCAACCTAGAAAAACAAAATAACCCTATACCTTCTGACATAGATCCCCGACCCGCTCCAAGAATTTGTAGATGTTTTCACACAACCCATGAAAATGCCCCCATATTACTCTATTAATATCACACTCGATCTAATTCATAGTGATTCTTTGCTCGACACCCTATCCTATCATATCACTCCATGGGAGGCCACTGATATGGAATGCCCAATTGGTCAACTTTTTCACTTAGGCCATATTCCACTTTCACCATTTCCATGTGCGTCAACCTCCTTTTCTATCCCAAACAAAGATGATATAGAATGGTGCCTATTGACACATTGTTGTGCCATTAATAAATCCAATGTTAAAACCTATTGCCCCCTACCTCGGATTGAGGAATTGTTGGACCACTCACAAGGGGATTATTTCTTCACATAGATGGATTTGACAGTTGGATACCATCAAGTTTTCATGAATGAAGAAAGTCATTTGGGTAAATGAATGATCATTTATCTTGATGATATTTTGGTCTTCAATAATTCTTGGGCATAATGTCTTCAACACATCCACAACATCCTTGAGCTATTGCAGGCACATACACTTCAGGGAAAGAAATCCTATGTTGAAAACTCATTAGTTTAGAATTTGGGAATCATACTACACATAACAACGGGTCAATCAAATCCATCTTGGGTACAGGTTTTGACACAATGGTCAGTGCACTCCAATTCCAATGACCTCAAGATTTTTTTTTGAAAGGTTGGGCTCCACTTCACTAAAAATCTAACTGCATTATTCTCTGCACAAGTTCTCCATTTATCGCAAAGGAATCAACCCTTTGAGATTAAGAATGATGTATTTCAATTCACCATTGGGGTAGTGTTTAAACAGGGAGGTCATTCGAAGAAATTCCATTTAGAGAACCTTACTACATCTGGATCAACACATCAACAACATCAACATCAGTTTTCTCAACGTTTTATCCATATGTTCACTGAATGCTATACTCAAGAAGAAGTTGCCTTATGAGTAGCGCAAGACTATGTGAAACAGAGGCATGATAAGAAGTGCACATAATTATTCTTTTAGTTGGGAGATTGTATATGGTTCTTGTCGGAAAAGTACCAATTTGAATGCCAACATCATTTCCAACACAATTTCCCTCATTTGTTGGAGGAAGCAGGTATGCTTCCGGATCTAAGCCGAGAGGAATTGGGCCACTGGGAAGTGCAACCAACTTCATTGGCCACTCAGGATGAGGGGGCACTCCTTAATTAGTATAGTAGTTATTGTTGAGTTAGTTTTTCTATTTATATTGTATATAGTAGTTCGCTTCAACACTTTTCGTCACAAGCATTTAGTGTGCTTTTAACAATTACTATTGTAAGAATCTAGTTAGTTGTTGCAACTTCTATTGTAATTAACTAATAATGAGAAGGAAAAAGTTTCCTTGCTTATAGAAGGCACTCCTCTCTCACTCAATAAATGTAGTGGTTATTTCCTCTTCTAATTCTTCTTCTCCATTTTCATGTATATTATATTTTATGTGCTTCGTGCTAACTAATTTCTATTCTTCATTATGCATTTAGTTTTCTATTTGTTTTTCATCTTTGAATTGCATATCAGTCCAAGAAAGGGGAGGGAACTAAAATGGGGGGTTGATCCTGGAGTTGCAAACCCCCTAAAACTCATCACTAAAGAGATAAGAGTGATGGAAAGTAGGAGGAGGGGGTGGAGAAGGAGAGGCAAACATGGGGAAGGGAGGGTAAGTGTCATTTACCGAGTCCCTTATGTTCCTACTTAAGGGTACGGGGTAGTAATTTTTTTATTAATTTCCCATTAAACTTCTTTCTCCTACACAATTTAGGTTCCTATATCCAAGTCCATAATATTATTTTGTCTTTCTAATGACAATCTTTATGCTTAATTCTAAGCTTGGAGCAGGAAGTTATAATCTTCTAAAGATCTTAAACTTCTCCACCTACTTACATCATCATGCCTATGTGTTACCTTGAGCTGACTAGGCACTACACATAGCAACCAATGTGGCACAACTAGCTATTCCATCAACATACCACATTGTCTTCAGACTGTCGATGCAAGGGTTATTACCAAAGCATCCGTTGGAGAATATAATAGGTGCCAAAACTATTTTTCATAATCCATCGATGTTTAGTTTTACTAGGCCACAGATGAAATTTTTTCCAACACACTGATGATGAGAAATCTCGATGCGTCGAAAAAGGGAATCGCTCGGGCACCAAAGAAGGGAAGAGATTGCGCAAAGCGTTGATGACCACACAAGTTTATGGGTGCCAGAGAAGATTTTTTAGTAGGATCCAAATGAAAGTTCTTTGTGGCGTCCAAAAGGAAAATCTCTGCAGAGTGCTGAAAGGCCAGTTTCAGTCCGTCGTCGATGGACGAGTCCCCACCGAGCGACGAAAGGAAGGTTTTGTTAGGGCATCGAAATATGAGTTTATACCAAGCAGCAAAGGGCGAAATTCTCCCAATTTCCAAATAGCGAGTCCATTCTAAGCGTTGAAGGTGAGTTTCATTTGGGCACTAATGACAAATTTCTAGATAAAATATGAGAAAACAACACACGGTGAGGCTACGCTAACTTCTCTATTATTCAATGAAGATTGATTACATTCTTAAATAGGAAAAGACTCTGCTGAGTTGGTTACATGCAAACCAAAGACAACTAGACTCTCAACTACAAACTGACTCTTAGAACTAACACTTATAACTGACGCTTACAACTGGCGCTTACTCCATTATTTCCAAGTCTCCCCCTTAATGGAGAATGGATTGACTTCGACACCTAACATCTCCCTAAACATTTCAAACTTAATATTTCCAGGATGCTTAGTGAAAATATCAATAGCATTTTCACTAGTATTACAATACATAAGAGCTATTTCATTTGACTGCAATTTTTCTCTAACAAAATGAAACTAAGCTTCACCATGCTTTGACCTTGCATGAAAAATCAGATTATTCGCAATATTGATTGAAATTTTATTATCACATTTGATCATCATAGGTTCCTGTCATTCTTCTCCAACATATTGAAGAAGTCTTCTTAACCAAACTGCTTCACAAGTTCTTGCACACAAGGCTTTATATTCCTCTTTAGTAGAAGACAAAGATACAGTAGGCTGTTTTTTACTACTCCATGAAACAAATCCAGATCCAATTCCAAACGCATATCCAGTCGTTGATCTTCGATCATTTGGATTGCCAGCCTAATCAGAATCTGAGTAACCTAACAACTCAACATCAGATGCATTAGTATATTTAATACCATAATCAAATGTACCTTTTAGATACCTGAGAATTGTCTTTGCTACATTCTAATGGCTTTCATGAGGTTTCGCCATAAACTGACTTAACACACTCACAAAATATGCAATATCAGGTCTGTTTGTGCTGAGATAATTCAAACTACCCACCATCTATCTATACATAGTGCCATTCACCTCCTTTGAACCATCATCACAAGAAAGTTTCACATTCTGCTGCATGGGAATACTAGAAGACTTACACTGATCCATTTTAAATCTCTTAAGTATTTCTCTAATATACTTACTCTGACAAACAAAAGTTTGGTCTGCATTTCTGCAAACTTCAAGACCTAGGCAGTAATGTAACTCACGAATATATTTCATTTCAAATACCCGTGACAACTGCTCCTTTATTTCATCAATTAATTTCTTTTCATTTCCTGTAATTATCAAATCATCAACATATAAGGAAATCAATACTATATACCCCTGCTGATCAAATTTGGTATACAGATTTGGATCACTTTTTCTCCTCATAAAACCCTTTTGAAGAAAGAAAGAGTCTATCTTCTCATACCATGACCTAGGTGCTTGTTTTAGTCCATACAATTCTTTATTTAACTTACACACTAAGTGTTCTTGCCCCTTTTCCACAAACCCTTCAGGTTGAGTAAGGTAAACCTCCTCCTTTAACTCACCATTAAAAAATGCAAATTTAACATCTAGCTGGTGTAGCTTCTAGTGGTACTTTGTAGCTAAAGAAATTAACATTTTGATAGTATTCAATTTAGCTACTGGTGCAAATGTTTCAGCATAATCAATACCTTCTGTTTGTGAATACCCCTTTGCAACTAGTATAGCTTTATACTTATCTATACTACCATATGATTTAAACTTGGGTTTGTATATCCATTTGTGTCCAATGGGCTTCTTATGTTTAGGCAATTCAATCAATTACTCAGTATCGCTTTTCATTATAGATTCATATTCTTTCTCTATTGCATTTCACCATTCATCATGTTCATTAGCTTCATCAAAACTCATGGGTTCTATGACATTTGAAATGCTACTCATTAGGGCATATTATTTATACCTCTCAGGAAACCGAATTTGTCGTGAAGATCTTATCAACTGATTATCTTCCTCCCCACTTTGTAAAGATCTGTCTTCACCTCTAGGTAGATTGTGACTTCTTGAATTGTCCATATCACTGAGTCCTTGCTGTTGTTGTTACTATCGTTATGGGGATGGTTGATGTTGTGTGGGTTGCTACTGCTGCCGCTTTTCTTTAACTCCTTCATCAAGACATCTCTGTCATTCCTCATGACTATTGTCGTCATGATTTTGTGCTTCCTACTCATGGAAAAGTACATCTCGACTTGCAAATACTTTGTGAGTAGTAGGATCAAACAGTTTGTATGCTTTAAATTCAGAATAGTACACAATGAAAATACATTTAATGGCTTTAGCATCCAATTTCATCCTATTCTTCTTTGGAATATGAGAAAAATTCTTGCACCCAAATACTTTCAAATTATGAACTGCATGTTTGGAACCATACAAGGCCTCAAAAAGAGTAACATTATCAAGACACCTTTTTGGACTTCTATTCTTTAAATAAAATGCACTATTTATGGCTTAAGCCCAAAATGCATTTGATAGATTCTTACTTTTCATCATACTATGTGCACACTCTACCAGAGTTCTCTTTTTCCTTTTAGCGACTTTGTTTTGGTGTGGAGTGTGAGGTACTGTAAATTGCTCTACTATTCCATGATCTTTGAAATATTTGTTGAAGTCCCCTAATTTATACTCTCCCCCTTGATCTAAATGGAGGATTTTGATGGATTTTCCTATCTTCTTTTCCACCATGTTTATGAATTCCTTAAAGTACTGGAAAACATCATTTTTTCGTCTAAGGAAGTAAACACGTGTGTATCTCGTGCAATCATCAATAAATAACAGAAAGTAAAATGCACCTCCTAAAGACCTAGTCTGGATAGGCCCACACACATTAATATGCACAATATCTAACACATATCTCTTTTTCCTATCAGGATTAGAGGGGAATTCATCTTTGTGCACATTTCCTAATGCACATCCATCACAAGCAACCTTCTCATTCTTTAACATGGGAAGTCCTTCATCCATATTCTTTTTCTGTAATAACAATAAATCAAGATGATTGATGTGTCCATACCTTTGATGCCAAATAATCTCTGTTGGCATAGTTGCAAAAGTCAGTGCGTGATGTTCTTTGCCGGTAATATCAAGTTTGTATAGGCCTCCTGCTTTGACTCTCGTTGCAATAGTTTTGAAATGGTCCAACAAATCCTTCACTATGCAATAGTCTTGGAAGAATTCAAACGTCAAGTCCTGATCTGTAATGGTGGACATAGAGATCAATTTTTTCTTTATTCCTGGCACATAAACAACATTGTGAATGTGACGAACTGTACCATTTGGCAATGTCACAGGGATGTCTCCATATCCCTTGATCCGATGAGCGTGATCATCACCAAGATATATGTTGGCTCCATTCTTTGTTTCTTTAAAATTAGTATACCCCATCTTATAGCATGTCATGTGTACTGATGCTCCGAAATCCACAAACTAGGCATCAGAATCATCTATTTCAGCAGATAAAGAAGTGTTAGACACAAATAGCCTAAGATTTTGTGATTCAAAATTTGGGAGTTCATCAATATCATCACTAGCAAAAAAAATCTGAGATCATGATTTGATGATTTTTCTGCATAATGACCTAAACGTGTTCTAGGTTTATACCTAGCCTCATCACTTTTCTTCTTATGACAGTCTTTAACAATATGTCCAGGTCGGCCACAATAAAAAAAAATCTTTGACTCACTCTTGTCAGATTGCATACTTTGATTTGGAAATTGTCTTCTCTGCGATGAACTACCTCTCTGCCATGAACTGCCTCCTTTGCCTCTTTCTCCATATCTCGCTCTCACAAATTTCTTATTTGACCACAATGCCAAATCTTTATGATGAGGTTTCAGATTCCCACCCCTCTCTCCCTCTTGCAGAAAAATACATGTCAGTTCTTCAAATGCGGGAGGTTTCTCCCTTGCTGCGAGACCTGTTATGAACATATGATAATCTTCTAGCATACCATTTAAGGTAATAGTGACCAGGTCAATGTTGGAAACAATTTCCCCTATATTTACTAGCTTATCTTTCACCTCTTTAATACAACCCAAAAATGAACTAACAGATTCATTTTCATCCATTTTAATGCCTAGCAATTTAGTTTTTAGAAACAAATGCGATTTGTGTTGCTAGTTTCATACAATACTTTAAGCATTGTCCATGTTGAGAGCAGAAGTTGTAGTGTCTCTAATATGTGGAATTATGCTATCTTTAACTGGCATGCGCAACAATCATTTTGCCTTGTTTTTGCTCTTCTCCCAATCTTGGATCTGTGTTGTTGTTGCACCGATAGTTGCATCAGGTTTTAGTTCAGTTCCCTTCGCAATGTTCCATACACCATAACCTTCCATGAGCGTCTGCATCTTGAATTTCGAGTTAATGAAGTTCGAGCCATCTAACTTGTTGGCTTCGTTGAGGTAGGTCTCTACTAGCGGATTCGTCATTGCTGCAATTTAGTCTCTGCAAGTGAATCACCGAGGATATGCAACTTTCTGTTGAGTTTTCGCATGTGCTGAGCAGTCCGTTGCTCTGCCTTTGGATCCACTGATCTAACTCTATCTCTGTACTCATCTTAAATCCCATGCATGCATCCACCTTTAAATCATAACACCACCTCGCATGCATATATCAACCTTTAAATCATGCATGCACCTTAATATCTAAAATATCCACATTTTTAAAGTTTATACTTCAAAACTAAAACCCACTTTAAATAAAAAAAAAATCAATTCAAAATAAAACCAATTTTAATAAACTTTATAATCCATATAAAGTTTAAATTCCACGTGCATTCACTTTAATTTCTTAAAACGTATTCACTTAATAAAAAAATTTATAACTACATGCTTCACTTAATAAGCCACTCTTCACTCTTCACTTCCATTAAAAAACTCCACTCCAATTTTAATAAAAAATTTATAACCTACTATTACAAATGATTTTCAAACTCCAAGCAAGCAACTTGCTCACGTACCTAATTAATTCACACATTACCTTATTCAACGCTAAAAATCTTGCACCAAATCCACGCTTTGAGTCCGCACCTCAGGATTTATTTGGGTTGCGGAAATCATAAAAAATTTCCGCATTGTGTTCTCAGTTGGATTGCGGAAATTTTTTCGTTTTCAATGTGCAGAAAGTTTGAGTAGTGTGCAGCCGCACTCTTCAATAGGAGGGTTAAGAGAAGGGATCTGTAGACCTTTATGAATTTTCGTATTTTACTTTAATAGTTTTGATACCAAGATAAAATATAAAAAAACAGTATATGGTAGGTCTACTTTCACTACTTTCACTTCTCTATTATTCGATGAAAATTGATTACATTTTTAAATAGGAAAAGACCATTGAATAGATTACATGCAAACCAAAGATAATTAAACTCTCAACTACGAATAAGAACGAACTGACACTTGTAACTAACACTTACAACTGTTGCTTACTTCATTATTTCCAAGTTTTCTCAGTAACTACAAGTTTCATTTGGGCCTCCATGTGACTTCGTTAACATCGCCGAGATATGAGTTTAAACTAGGCACCGAAAAGGATAAGTCAAGGGCACTGATGGTAAAGAATTTGACGGCGCCGAAAGTGAGTTCTTTGCCAACTCTGAAATGGGGTAAGTCGAGGGTGCTGAAGGGTGAGTTTAACCTGGGCACCGATCGAAGAATTTTTTTTGGCGTTGGTGGTGACTCTTACCAAACGCTGAACTAAAACAGTTTGCCCTTTTCCAATGCCAAAGGCTAATCGATGCACCGAGCATGTGATCCTTCCCACCACCAATACAAGATATTTTGCTTCACTGATCTGAGTTTGTTTGAGGCGCTCAGGTAGGTTTAAATCTCTCGCTGAACCAGGGAATTTCTACCTTCGCCCAGGCAAAGGGAGTTTTGTGGGCGCCGAAACACTAGCCGACTTCGCCATCCAACACTTAACCAAAATCCTGATCTTTCCCATTTGACTTCTGAATTTTCCAGGGTTCAAATTTGAATGGAAAAGTTATATTTCAAGTTTCCAACTTTCCACAACAGGGATAAAAAAAATTTGAAGAAAGAGGTTATATTTCAAGTTTCCAACTTTCCACAATCTACTTGAGGAAAAATTCTGGGAAATTAGAATTCAAGAACAACTTCTCAGGAAGAGACACAGGTTTCAAGCCCATTTATGCCATTCCATAATAGCCAATCATACACAGAATTCATAGTCCTAAAGTGGAGTGAGAGTGGATCTCGTGAGAGCAAAAGTGGATTCATGTTAAAAATGCATATGGCATGAGTAGGATTAGCTCACTATTCAGATATTATGGGATGGCACACAACATTCAAATCCACATATAAATCCATATGAGAACACCAAAATTTATCCACATGTTTCTTTAATTAAGGAACAACATTAATGGTCTTGTTTTTCCCATAAATTAAACATTGTGATCTTTCGCGCCCAATCACCATTCCACTGTGTACATCTTCAAGCATATATATATATATAACCAGCAAGCAAGATAATTTAATTCTTGCACATAGGAAAACACAGAAAGGATTCTCCACCGTGTACACCACGATATATATATATATATATAGTAAGATAATTCAATTCTCGCACATAGGAAAACACATAAAGGATGATCAATTCCATAGACAGTTAACTATATTTCTTTTACAAACCATTTGTACATTTCTAATAACTTAAGCATGCACACTAATTTTGAGAGCATAACCAGAGACTTATCGAATTTAAAATCAACTGTCCAACCAATTATTTGAGGATGAGCGATTTTCTATCTAACCGTAGGTGTTGTTGCACTTCTACCCATCTATAATAGGCCACTCTAGAGCTAGGCCATGATACCACAAGCACCAATTTGATAATCTTAGCATTTTTGGGGGGAGTCAATCAACTTTTGAGAAATAATTTAACTACCATGAAAAAGATAGTTGTGTTCTTAGGTGTATATAATAACTCTTTGATGGTCTAATTCTTAACCCACACTACACAAGGAGAAACTCCCTTCTCTAATACACAGTCCATCAAAAGCCTCCCCCTGCACTTCTCTTGTATAACTGGTCCTAGCTACAACCTTGTAAGTCCAATGTTTTTCCCATCTTTCATGCTCTTCTCATAGTGGCAAAGCTTGTTTTTCTTCATTTTCCCTTTCACATGTAATGAATGCCTCTCTTTCCTTCTATGAACTCTATGTCTTCTCTGTCCTTCACTCTCCCCAAAACTCAACTTGCCCCTTTACTCAAATTCCTGGATCTTTTTCCCATGCAAGATTTGACTCTCTCACACTTCCCAAAATTGACTGTACTCATCCCATACCTCAATCAACTAGGGAGGTGACTTCTTCTACTAACCTATTTACATTCATTTAATGGTCAATTTTGGATTTATAAAAGGGAAAAATAAATGGTTATTCACCAAAAATACTTTAACAATGTATCTTGGGATCTCCAACATGTAGAACCACCCCTTTAGGCCTCCTCACTCTTCCCTACTCGTGGTATCATAGTCTCTATCAATGGTTGGTCAATTAACTATTTGGTTTTCTTCATTAAATGAAATAAATTATATACAATCTTTTAATTTGCTTAGATCAGTGTGGTGTTGGAGATACTTCACAGACACCTAATATTTTTTTTTTCCTAAGGTTTTCCCTATGTTTATTAGTCATTATTCATTCTCCTATAGTTTAGGGAGAATATTCATTTTCCTACATTCTAGGAGAATATTAATATTTTCTTCAATTCACAATTCAGTTTGATCGATTGAGTGGAGTCTAGATGTCACATTGAGATCATCACCATGCAACATTGGGATCATCATCAACTAATGCACATTGTCCTTGGGATTATCACTTGACTAGCGCATTACTCATGATTCCATGATCTACTCCTCACTTCACTCTGTTTTAGTCAGTTAACTGAAGACTGAAAGGCTAGTTAACTCAGACTTGGTGGCAGTTCACTCTCGTAACTGTCGGTGTGTGTCCAGATTACTCTAGACCACCAGTATGGTGCATTATTTCTCCTCTAGTGTGCATTAGTTGATTTATACAAATTATATCATTTGTAAATTATCATTCATTCATTTGGTTAATGCAATTTTTTTGTTCTCACTCTCTCATTTCTCTGTTCTCTCATTTTTCTGCAAACTATGTATGTCATTTTCTAGCTAGATCTTATCTATCCAGGTTTATTCACATTTACATGGTATCAAATTCGATGGATTGCTAGGAAAAAGGCACACAAAATTCCTTTTTCAGGTACCGAATATTGAAGACAACGGGAAAAATGGAATTTACAAAAGAATTCATTCTTACACCATACAATTTCTTTGCATGGAAGGAAAATATGATAGTGAATCTTCGAAGCAGAGGATTATACAGGTTAACCATGAACACGGAGAATGAACCCACATCATCCATAGAAAAATCCAAGTTTCTCAATCAAATGGATGAAGCGTTTGGATCTATTTGCAGTCTCATTTTCCTGACCTCCTCTTTCACATATGCTACTGTATAACCCACCATGAAGCCTGAACCACAATGAAAGGGATTTTTGGAAAATAGGATGAGATGAGGGGACACATGGTCAAGGTGGAATTTCTCACTTTAGATCCAAAAACCTTCCAATATTTCTTTACCAAATATAAGGATTTGTTGTCGCAACTCAATGCTTGTGGGGTTGATAAATCTAAGGAGGAGAAACAAATGGTTCTTACCATTCTCTCCAGACTTGGTCCAAAATACTCAGTGTTTGTATCCACATTTCATTCATTTAGACTCGCCTCTGGAGATACCTGGAACGTGCCCTCTCTTACGGCCTTTAACGAGTCTCTGACGCAAGAGTAGACCAAGCTCATCAATGTTGGAAAAATCAAAGGATCAAAGGTGCATGCACTTGCTGTGCAAGATGGTAGCAGTAACTAAAATAAAAAATCTAAACACAAAGACAAAGGGAAGGGACATGAAAATCCAAATAAGGAAGGGTACTCAAAACCCTTCAATGATTCGTCCGGATCCAAAGGTGGAAAGGGAAGAAAATGGGAGAAATAAACTTACTGCCATAAAGGATTCCATCTAGAATCCGCATGTATGCAGAAACATATAGATCAAATAGCTCGAATAATTCAACAAAACAAACTTGGATATCGCATCCCAGGGGGTTCTAAGAAGAAGAATCCAGAAGATCAGAATCCCAAGAAAGACAATTCTAGCCATGCTTTGATTTCCATCAAGTCCTCTCTCGATGCTTGGATTGTAGATTCAAGAGTATCACACCACATGGAAGCCACAAAAGAAGTCTACTCTTCATTGGATGCATGAAAAGGTCCTCCTATTATGATGGGGGGAAAATCTCCAGTCGAGGTCACTGGGAAAGGAAGAATTGAACTCACAAATGCAAGCTTATAGAATGTGCTACACATTCCCACACTTTCTGTCAATCTTATCTACGTGTATC
>JASDQU010338496.1:0-12542 GCA_032191745.1 Picea mariana
GCTGTTTGGCCACGTGAATTGCGCCCTTTGACTATGTCGACCTTGACTGCTAACTGTCAGGGCTCGTGTTTCAGCATCGTGGCGGTCTCTATTGTGTCTCAGCATCTGCATATCTGAACGGAGTGACAGCTCCGTGTTTCAGCATCTGCCTTCTCGAACCATGTAGCTGCCTCGTTCTGTGTTTCAGCATTATGCATCCTCAGACTGTGTAGTAGCTCCGTGTTTCAGCATGTGCATCCTCGGACTGTGTAGCAGCTTCCGTGTTTCAGCATCATCTTGGACAGTTCCGTGTTTCAGCATCGGTCTTGAATACTATTCTGCAAATATAGACACTTATGCACTTCTAATCAATGGTTAAGACCAAAAGTAATGTAAAATATCATGCAAAACAAATTAAACATTTAGTAATGAGAAAGGACGTTATGTACCTTGGAATGATCAAGTGGAGTGATAATATAAGTCTAAATATAGGTGATGAAGGGTATAACCATGGAAAAAAAATATGGGCAAAAAGGGTACAATATATGGTCCTAACAGTAAGATGCCACAGAAGATGGAAATTTATAAATTGGAAACAGATGGAATACTACTATACAAGAACAAAAATTTTGTACCCAATATCCAGGGCTTGAAACATATGATTTTGCAAGAGATGCATAATGTGCCTTATGCAGGGCACCCTGGATATCAGAAAATAGTAGCAGCAGGAAAGAGCCATTACTTTTGGCTGGGTATGAAGAGAGAGATCGTTGAATACATCACTAGATGTATGGAGTGCTAGAAATTTAAAGATAAGCATAGGCACCCAGCAGGGTTGCTGCAACCTTTACCCATTCCGTAATGGAAGTGGGAAGTAGTAATGATGGATTTTATTACGGGATTGCCCAGAAAAAGAAAGAAGTATGATTCGATCATGGTGGTGGTGGACAAGCTTACAAAAGTTGCCCATTTTATCCAACTGAAAACTACTCACAAGGTAGCAAATGTTGCTGATATTTTCATAAAGGAAGTGGCACGATTGCACGTTATTCCTAAAACGATTGTGTCCGACAGAGACCCAAAATTCACCTCGAATTTCTAGAAAATATTTTTCAAATGATTCAGAACGAATATGAACTTTAGTACAACTTATCATCCTGAGTCTGATGGATAGACATAGAGGGTGAACAGAGTAATAGAAGACATACTGAGAATGTATGTGATGGACAAACCATCAAAATGGGAAGACTACCTACACTTGGTAGAATTCGCCTACAAGAATGGGTATCAGGCATCATTAAATATGAGCCCATTTGAAGCGCTTTATAGCAGAAAGTGCAATACTCCAGTGACTTGGGATAGTCCAGCTGATACGACAGTAGTTGGGCCAGAGTTGCTCAAGGAGATGGAGGACCAAATGATAAAAATTAAGTAGAATTTGAAAGTTTCCCAAGATAGGAAGAAACATTATGCTGATAAGAACAGAACCCATAGAGAGTTCAAAGTGGGTGATCATGTTTTCCTGAAAGTGAAATCTAACAAGAGTTCCTTGAAGCTAGGAAGTTGTGCCAAGTTGGCATCCAAATTTTGTGGGCAATTTGAAATTCTGGAAAGGATTGGACCAGTTGCATATATTCTTGCATTACCTGCATCCATGACTGTACATAATGTGTTTCATGTTTCATTGCTTAAAAAGTATATTCCTGATGCTAATCATGTAATTGATTGGAATGTGATCCAGGTGGAGCAAGACGGTGTCCTGCAAGTGCATCTTATGTGCATATTGGATAGGAAAAACAAACATCTCTGGAATCGATCCATAGGGCTTGTAAAGGTCCACTGGACCTAGTACAGTATTGAGGAAGCGACATGGGAGCATGAATATGTTATGCGGGCAGAGTACCTGAATCTTTTTGAAAATTTTGAAAAGCTTGCAGATGCAATGTAAAGTTGCACCGAGGACAATGCAAATATAAGGGGAGGGGATTGTAATGTCCCCAAAGCTGAGCCCTATTGTAAATCATGTCTATGAAGGACAAATCTTGTTTATGAACTGTAATTCAATTTTATAAGGCTGGTGAGCCAAGTTATATAAGCTAGTGGGATTATGTGTTATTAGGCCAGGGAACCTAAGTGTTGTAGGCCAGGAGCCTGATTTTTGTACATGTAATTATGCACAGTATTAATAGAAAAAATCTATGCATGTGGACCAACCATGATGAATGAGTGATGGGGGACTAAGAATACACAAATCCTAGGTAAGGGAGAGGGGGATTAGAGTTTGGAAGAGGGGCTAAGCTGAGGGGGCTTAAACCCTTGAGAATAATATAAAATTATTATTCTAAAATGATGTATGAAACATGTTTTCTTGATCCCAAATCCCTGGGAGGGGGAATGCGTTCCTAAAAGTGCACACCAGTTGATGAAGTGCATGCAGCCTCATGGGCGACATGTGTCAGCCTAGGCGCATGCAATTAAAACCTAAGAAGAAATCCATGTTGGGGGTTCGTCTGACATTCCTCCATCCATCACCTGAGTCAAGAGTCCATTCTCGATCCTCCGTCGGAACTGGTGGGTGTCCATGAACGACCTATGTATTGTGTTCATACTTATATCCATCACCTGAACCATCTAAGCCTCTGTGTGGGATGTCTGTGTACCCTTACACATTCCCAAAACTAGAACCAAGAAGTCGTCCTGTGTTGTCATTTGAGAAAACCAAAGTGTCCCTTAATTGATGAGCCTTGTTATGATGTTGCACCTATCTGTCGTTAGCTTCAGATGGCCATGCCTATGTTTCCAGTTGATTGTTGTGGCCATGTAGCGCTTGATTGTGTGTGGCTTGTTGGCCAGTGTATGATCATGTTTAACTTCATGGTTGCCCGACTATGTGGAAAACTGAGTTGAAGAAACAAGTTGTTGTCCTGTGTATACAACACTCTGTCCAGGTGAGAGAGGTGGTTGAGGTTTAAGGGACAATTTTCTTAGCCTATGAATGACCCTATCCAGGTGAGAGAGTGTGCGGAGGAAGGAGAGAGCTCCTGGAAGGAGCTCTGTAGCTGCCACAGAGCTCGGAGATTTCTGGTTCGGTCTATTGATGAAGCCAAAGGAAAGGGAGGTTAGAAACTAAAGGACTATCTAGGTGACAATGAAGGTGTATACTATTGGGGTGGGATAGGCATATGGGGAAGGAGAGTCTGTGAGAAGTGCGNGAATCCTCCTTCTTTTACGTGTATTCTTCCTGTAAACCTTACCTAGTCTAGGATCCCTTGCCGATGGAGCTTAGTCCCAGCTCAGGGATGACCTACTACTGAGAGTGATGAGCAGCACGGTTTAAGTCTGGGAGGTTTAGGAAGGTCTGGACGCAGTTGGTGAAGTGCGACAGTTTCAAAGATAAGTGTCAATATGTCTTTGTAATTCCATAATTAATTAAATTGCATACCTATGATTCTTGCAATGTTATCATGTATTCTGTTGTGTGTATGATATATTGTTAATTCTATATATATTCTAAATTAAATTCTGTTTTTTACTATAATTAAGAAATTGTAATTCATTAGAATGCATAATATGCTACAACAATGTTTTTCCGCGAAGTTAGTGGCGTTTCGCCCAGCCGTGAAAGTTGACAGTTGGGGAACGCTACATTGATGTAACCTACAACTGTGACCTAGGGCCCATCTTCCAAGCACGTTGGGATTTCGAGTATCATAAATTTGTGAAGTGGCCCTCTCCACTTCTCTTGAAATGAGAACTCACGATGATAGTTACACCAGATTGATGGTCCTTGTTTTCCGTGATCCGATGCTCCAGGTTCTTTCTTCATGAATCGGTATTTCATGACTCACAACATTCGAAAATAGTTTCCTCCACACTCTTCCAACTCCCAAAATGTCGATATTTCAGAGCACCAAATCAACAGCTCTCACCCCTTCAAATTTGATGGCTTCTATCTCTCCTGAGATTGCGAGTGTTGAAAGACTCCTACCTTAACCTTCTTGCAACTCCACTGGATCTAACTGTCTATGGATATCAACACTTCTCCCTCCAAGAATTTCCACTGTGCGTCTAGATTCTTGATGACTCCCAGTGAAAAACTCAGTGTCAACCCTTCTGAGCTTGATTGCACAAGGTGACTTCAACCCTTGTCTTTCCTCTAAACTTCTCCAAGTCGCTATCCTTCCTGATCTTGGTCTTCACTACAAACTCAATTATTTAAAGGAATCTTGCCTGCACTCCTTGTAGCCTTCATGATAATCTCTGATTATCTGACAAATCCAACTCTACACACTCCTTGTGACATAATTCTTCAATCGCTCACTTGGGTTGGACAAGTTTAAAACTCTTCTCAACCTACGCACACCTTGCACGACTTTCTGCTATACCTGCACTTCTACCGGTATAAGTTAACTCTACCTCTCCTAAGATTTTTTGAGATAAAACTCAGAATCTTGTCTATGCACTCCTTGTGGACTTTCACTGCACTCCTTGCAGGAATTATCAGGAAGATAAACAATTGAAACTCATACTCTCCCCATAGACTTCATACATTCAAAATGAAATCACATATGTATGGCATTGAAACAAATGCATAACATAGAATATAAACAGAATATAAACATACCATTCAATAGATGCATGCAAGAACCATAACACATAATGAAATTGGATCAAAGAATTATTATATTAATTCAAGTCCTTCTATACATGGTCTCAATAGCAACAACTATATGCTCATACAACTTCTACAATATATGTTCTTCCCTGTTCTCCTATGCTCTCTCTAGCTCTACAACAACTTAATTGTAATGAGAATGATAATACAATACATCTATGAGGGACTCTTCTTGAGTTTTTCCCTCCTACAACTCTAATCTATCTTATCAAATTAAAGACTTCAACTACTTTACATTCATTACAATAAATGCCTACAACCGACAGGTGAGAACAATGCTCAAGATCTGTATTACAATCCCCAAAACATTAAAAGAAAATACATCCTTCCATCTATTACATTAATGTTTCATCCTTTGAATTTCAAAATGTCTTCAAAATGCGTGTTGTTGTATATCCAGTTGTCCTCGACTTGCACATGCTGGAGATGCTCCTGCATCATATGCCTCTGGCTAAAAAATTAATGGACTCATGTCTATGAGCTCCTGCACCATTTGTGGATGTCTCTGGATATCTACTTCACTTTCCCAACTGGAATCGTCAATCGGGTGTCCTTTCCACTTTACTAAGTATTCAAAAAATGTCTTCTTTCGGGTCTTCTTACTAACTTTACGATCAATGATCTTTTCCATCTACGACTTTTCAGCTACATGCATGTTTGGCCCACTAAATTTCCTTCTAATTCTCTACTTCATCTGGTCTATAAGGATATAGATCTGCTACGTTGAATATGGGTGATATGCCCAAATCATCTGGCAATTCTGTCTCATAAGAATTTTCCTCAAATTTTCTCAAAATATTACACGGCCCTATCTTTTTAATCTTCATCTTATTATATGTTCCCCTTGGGAACATTTTTTTTATGAGATGTGCCAAAACTAAATCTCCCACTTCAAATTGAATCTCTCTTCTATGTTGATCTGCTTTGCGCTTCTATTGTTGGTTGGAACTCTCCAACCGCTCTTTAATCCTAATGTGGATCTCCTCTATCTCTGCTACAAAATATTCTTCTCCAACACTCCTGAACTCATTCTTCTCTAAGTCTCTCAAATCAGATACTCCCCTTGGCTGCATTTCATACATTATATGGAATGGGCTCTGTCCTGTACTCCTATTAGGTGAGTCATTATATGCAAATTCTGCTTGTGGCAGAATCTGATCCCACTGACTGTGATGTTCAACGACCAAAATCCTCAATAAGTCCCCCAAACTTCGATTTACTACCTCAGTTTGTCCATCCTTTTGATGGTGATATGTTGAGATAAAAGACAGATTCATCCCCAAATTTTTCCATAGTGTTCTCTAGAAATGACCAACAAATTTGGTATCTCTTTCCGAAACAATACTCTTGGGTAAACCATGAAGTCAAACAAGTTCTTTGAAAAATAGATTTGCAATGTGTGTTGCATCACTGGTTTTCTGACATGGAATAAAATGTGCCATTTTTGAGAATCTGTCGACTACCACGAATATGGAATCACAACCTCTCTGTGTCCTTGGTAGTCCCAACACAAAATCCATGCTTACCACATCCCACATCCTCTTTGGTATTGGAAATAATTGATACAACCCTGTATTTTGCGTTTTCCCCTTTGTGTGCTAGAAAATTCTACATCTGTTGACAAATTTCTGCACATCTGTCCTCATCCCTAGCCAATATTACAAACTGTTCAGTTGCACAATTTTTTTATCATGGCCAAAACGTTTAGCCAATCCTTGACTATTGTTTTCCTTCAAAAGGTTTTCTCTCATAGAACTCTTTGGGATACACAACTGATTTCCTTTGAACAACAGTCTGTCTTGAATCAAGTATTCAATACATTGGCTTTTGTCCCTTAGAATAGGATTCTCGCATGCTTCATAAGCATCCTTGAAATCTGAATCATCTCTATACATTTCCTTAAGGCTATCAAAACCTAAGGTCTTTACTAGAAACTCCTGCAGAATCAAACATTTCCTGCTCAATGCATCAACAACCTTGTTAGCATTTCCAGAAATGGTCTTTATAACAAAAGTAAAGTTTTGCATGAACTCGACCCATTTTGCATGTTTCTGGTTCAATTTCTCCTGTCTAGTTATAAAATGTAAGGCCTGGTCATCGCTATACAAAATGAACACTTTTGGAACGAGGTAGTGCCTCCATTTCTTCAGTGCTTGTATGACTGCATAAAATTATTTATCATACGTGAAATAATTCCTTTTGGAATCATTCAGCTTGTCACTAAAATATGCAACTGGTCTATTTTCTTGACTTAAGACTTCTCCAATCACAAATTCACTTTCATCACATCTCACTTGAAATGTTTTAATGAAGTTTAGCAAAACCAGAACTGGTTGTGCAGTTATCTTTTCCTTTAACAACTTGAAACTTTTCTCCGCTTCTTCTGTCTAATGAAAATATTTATGTCTTTTATTGACTGTGTCCATCATTAGTGCATAAATCCCACTAAAATGTCTAATGAACTTCCTGTAAAAACTGGCTAGTCCATGGAAGTTTATGACTTCAAATACATTTTTTGGCGATGGCCATTCTTTGATTTCTTTTACCTTTTCTGAGTCCATCTTCAACTCATTCGAAGAGATCACAAAACCAAAATAAACAAGTTTTGTTTTCATGAAATACGACTTCTTTAGATTTATCAAAAAATTCTCTTGCTGCAACCTCCTCATCGCTAGAGTTAAATGTCTCAAATGTTCTTCCTCAGTCTTACTGAAGATCAGTATATCATCAAGATACACAATTACAAACTTCCCAATGAAATCTTTCAAGACTTTATTCATTAATCTCATAAAAGTACTTGATGCATTCATCAAGCCAAATGACATGACAATCCATTCATACAGTCCCTCATTAGTCTTGAATGTTGTCTTCCATTCATCACCTTCCCTCATCTGAATATGATGATATCCTCTTTTCAAATCAATTTTTGAAAAAAAATTTGCCCCACTCAAGAAATCCATCAAGTCATCCATCCTGGGTAAAGGAAATCTATAATTGATGGTGATTTTTTTTATAGCCTTCGAGTCTGTACACATTCTCCATCCACCATCCTCCTTTGGACTTAGCACTGTAGGTACAACTCATGGACTCAAGATTTCTCTAATCAACCCTTTGTCCATCAAATCCCGGACTTGCTTCTTAACTTCTTCATTCTCCTATGACGTCAATCTGTATGCTTCTTTTTTTGGTAAAATTACCCCTGGTATAAGGTCAATGTGATGGCTTATACTTATGATGGGCGACAATGAACAAGGAAAATCATCCACCACTATATCAACAAAATTCTCCAGCAGTTCCTGAATTTCCTCAGGTAGATCATCTATCGAAGTACTGGTCAAGATGAATCTAGGTTTTCTTACCACAATAGACTGCATTTATTCATCTTTATTGACTTCATCTAGAAGTTTCTTCTCAGTCATGAGAAGTATAGTATTGCTTGTTTCTTCTTTCATCTTCTTGTCTTCAATTGGCAACAACATATGTGTCCTACCATTATTCTCCAAGGTATAGGTGTTCTTTCTTCCATCATGAATACCCTTTTTGTCATATTGTCATAGCCTCCCCAACAAAATATGACAGACATCCATGGCAATTACATCACATAAGATCTCATCTTTATAACCCCCTATCTTAAATTCAGTTAAACATTATTTAGTGACTGTTACCTAATGTCCTTTTTGCAACCACAAAATTTTGTATGGGTTTGGAAGTGCAACTGTCTCCAATTCCAAATTTTCCACCATCTCTGTGGATACTAAGTTATCTATACTTCCACTGTCAACTATCACCTTGCATACCCTATATTTGGTTTTTCAAGCAGTCCTAAATAAGTCATTCCTCTTGATTGGATTCTCCATCTCTTTCTCTGGCTTCAAGATAATTTTCATCATCATTAAGGATCTTCCACCTTCTGCATCTTTTGCCTCAACATTTCTCCTTTGCGCTTATGAAATGTGAGCTTTTCCTCCTCCATCTCTTTTTCTATTGGGACATTCCCAAGACTTGTGTCCTATCTTTCCATAGACAAAACATTTTACTTCACCTCCTCTACCTCTTCCTCTTCCTCTTGCTCAAGGAAAAGTGTTCCTATCAGCATATTGTCTTCCCTGTGAACTTCCTCCAATTCATGGGTGGTTATGTGGTTTCTTCTCTTCATCCTTGGGCTTATGTACTATGTCCTGGGAAACTGCTTTTTCTCTACTCTGACTTCTACCCCTGCCCCTTTGACCTTTCTTTCAGGTCAATTTCTCTTCTGCCTTCAGAGCAACCTGATAAGCATCTTCCACATTTCTGATTGTCACCATGCTCATTTCATCCTGAACCTCATATCTCAGGCAATTCATATATCTAGCGACATTTTCATCATCACTCTCACGATGACCAACTATGATGTTTAACCTGTAAAACTCCTTTGTATATTCCTTCACTGTCATCCCTTTCTGTCTCAAATTATGCATTCTTCGAAACAGATTTATTTGATAATCTCTAGGTATGAACTTGGATTTCATCTTTGCTACCAGCCTATCCCATATTTTGATTCTTTGTTTTCCCTTGCAATGCCTGTCAACCTAAAGTTCATCCCACCATAGTGCGACATGTCCTTTCAATCCTGTGACAACATGATTTACCTTCTTATCTTCTTCGATATATTCATAATTTAAGTATTTATCTAGAGCTCTAAACCAATCTAGCAACTCCTCAACATCCAAGTTGACTTCATACATCAGAATATCCAAATTTTCTCTAGCACCTATTCATGAAACAACTTTAAATAGACGACCTTCTGCAGCATCCTCGACTACAAATTCCTCTTCGGCTCCTTATTCATTCTCACTTTCAGCCTCACTAATATCTCCAGTATTAGGTGTTTGCCTCTATGTTGTCTCGATGGCATCCAATGGAGCATGAAGTTCTCTCATTTCCCTTTCCACAGCTGGATCAGGTAAATTTCTTTCTGGAAGTCTTCTTGGTGGCATTGTTTCAATATGTCCATATAGAATTCAAATCAAAACTTTCCTTTGTCTTCCCTTTACAGAAAACAATAGTTGTTATCTCTAATACCACCTGACGCAGAGCCCCTACCTCAGTAAGGTCTGCTGACCTCCCGGTCTATGGATTGTCCTCTATTCCTGAGCTGAAGCAGCTCTCCAGGTCCTTGTTGGAACCTCCATGAAAAAAAATCCACATGTCTCCTTTTCTGAACCCCTCCTATGCAAGCAAGCACTAGGCGCAAGGTCTACCCACATGACCATTGGCAGTGACCACGATCCTAAACAAAGGTGCTTCATGTTTCACGATTTCGAGACTTCCGTTTCGAGTCTCCTCGACACCTCCAATTCTCGAAACCCCAAAATAGGGCTTAACGATCCCTAGCTCCTCCCTATAATCCTTCTTGATGTGACCTCCAACTATGACCTAGGGCCTGGCTTCTGAGCACGTCGATATTTCACGTATCGATAATTTGTGAAGTGCCCCTCTCCCCTTATCCCAAAATGAGAACTCGCAATGACCGTTACACCATATTGACATTCCTTGTTTTACGTGATCTGACACTCCAAGTTCTTTCTTTGCAAATTGCGATTTCACGACTCACGATTTTCGAAAACAATTTCCTCTACACTTTTCTAACTCACGAAATGTCGATATTTCAGAGCGCCAAATCAATATCTCTCGCCCCTTCATATCTGATGACTATTATCTCTCCTAATCTTCCGAGTGTTGAAATACTCTTGCCTTAACCTACCTACAACTCCAGTGGATCTAATAGTCCACACATATCGATGCTTCTCCCTCCAATAATTTCCACCATCTGTTGAGATTCTCGATGACTCCCAGCCAAAGAACTCATCGTCAACCCCTCTGAGCTTGATTCCACGAGGTGAATTCAACCCTCATCTTTCTTCTGAACTTATTCAAGTCTCTATCCTTCCTGAGCTTGGTCTTCACTGGAAACTAAAGTATTTTATGGAATCTTACATGCACTCCTTGCGGCCTTCATGATAATATTTGATTATCTGACAACTCCAACTCTACGCACTCCTTGTGACAAAATTATTCAACCTCTCACTTGGGTTGGACAAGTCTAAAACTCTCCTCAACTTGCGCACACCTTGCACGACTTTGTGCTATACATGCACTTCTATGGGTATAGGTTAACTCTATCTCTCCTGAGATTTTATGAGATAAAACTCAGAATCTTGTCTACGAACTCCTTGCGAACTTTCACTACACTCCTTGCAAGAATTCTCAGGAAGAGAAACAATTGAAACTCATACTCTCCCCATAGACTTCATACATTCAACATGAAATCACATACGTATGGCATTGAAACAAATGCATAATAGAGAATATAAACAGACTGTAAACATATGATTCAATAGATGCATACAAGAACCATAAAACACCATGAAATTGGATCAAAGCATTATTATATTAATTTGAGTGCTTCAATACATGGTCTCAATAGCAACAACTATCTACTCATACAACTTCTACAATATTTGTTCTTCCCTGTTCTCCTATGCTCTATCTAACTCTACAACAACTTAATTGTAATGAGAATGATAATGCAATATATCTGCAAGGGAGTATTCTTGAGTTTTTCCCTCCTACAACTCTAAGCTATCTTATCAAATTAAAGAATTCAACTACTTTACATTCATTACAATAAATAACTACAATTGATAGATGAGAGCAACGCTCAAGGTCTTTATTACAATCCCCAAAACATTAAAAGAAAATACATCCTTCTAGCTATTACATTAATGTTTCATCTTTTGAATTTCAAAATGTCTTCAAAATGCGTGCTGGTGTATATCTAGTTGTCCTTCACTTGCACTTGCTTGCGATGCTCCTTCATTAGCTATCCTTGACCTTGTCATCTCACCGAAAGTCTCAACCTTGATCTCTCACCAAAGTCTCTCACAAGTGTATCTCACACAAGTGTCTTCCTCCTTCACCCTATCCTTTCTTTTATAATCATGAGTTATAATCTAAATTCAATATCCAAAGTGATTGAAGGTTGAGATTACTTCTCACACCCACTTAAGATTTTCATGCTTAGATCACATCATAATTACTTTTATCACTTTCCTTTAATAACTCAATTCACTAATAAAAACACTTAATTTAATTATTCCTTTAACTAAAGTAAACTTAAGGATAGAAGGCTTTCGACGAATTCCACATGCTAGAAACATGTCAATGTGGAAGAACCTGTCTGATGATACCACTAACATCAACAATCCCTATTAGCGAGGAAAAAACTTCTTCCACCTAGAGTTTTCTCTGTCTTCGCTACCAGATCTGCTACCATTCATTCTCTCCAATCCACCTGATTATATTCTCCCTCTAACACAGAAGCTATCCCTTCCATATCTATTATACATATCTTTGAATAATTCCCTTTAATCATGCTCCTAGAAGCCTCCTTCTCCTGAGAATCCTGCATGGACATCTCATACCAAGAATGATTTTCGAGAGACTTTGAAGGTTCCTCCTTCCCACATGAACCTGAAGGTTTCTCCTTCCCACATGAACCTAAAGGTTGACTCCATATGAGTTGTTCAACCTTCAAAGCTACATGATCCTTGTTCTCTGTCACTCTATTGCTTGCAACTTCTTGCATAGGATATCCCTTTATCCTATATAAGTTTCTCTCTCTAAATTCAAAGACAACTAATTTGTCTGATCTAGATCCCATGGGCATGATAAATGCCTGTCCTGTTGGATCATGTTGTCATTGATGCCAATGGTTTGATTGATTGATGTCATTGATTGATGTCAAGTGATTTATTGATGTCAAAGGATTGATTGATTGATGATTGATGTAATCTAATACGTATTGTCTTTGATGAGAATGCATAGATGAAGATGGATCAATGAGTTG
>JASDQU010338506.1:0-12523 GCA_032191745.1 Picea mariana
AGGGTTGTGAACCTGAGTGAACTGTTGAGAGACTGCTCCTGCAGGTGTGCGCAGGGTCGAAAAGATTCCAACACTTGGAAGTGGTTGAATGTCTGCCGCAAGGAGTGCGTGCAAGAGTCTTTTCTAAGGCTTAGAGTTATAAGAAAGCTCAAGAAGGATAAGGCCTTAGAAATTGTTGAAGGACAGTGTAGGGAAGCTATGACTGGAAGTTGTAAGAAGGTGTCGCAAGTTTGCGTGAAGGTGAAAAAGTTTTCACAGAGAAATACTTGGTCATTCGCAGAAATCATCAAGGAGGAATGGACAAATAGTATTCTCTGAGGAGATTCCATGAATTTTTGTGAGCCGTCAGATCTTGCAGAGGAGCAGGGAAGTTACAACGAAGTGTCTAAGGGTTTGAAGCTCAGGAGGGCCAGGACCGTAGATCCAAGCCACAAGGGTCGTTGGATTTACTTGTAGTTTTCCATATAGGGAGTTCATGGGTTGAAGTCCCATAAACAGTACAATGGGAATCACGAAATCATGAAACGTGATATCTCGACGGCTAAGGGAACAATGTGGGGCCATAGGGAAAGTCGGCAAGTGGACAGGTGGCACATTGTATCAGGGTTTCACAACGAAGAAGTCCCGAAACAATTGCATTAGGATTCATGATATTGCGAAGTCCGAAATGCCGATGGAGTGAAGGACCATTGAAAAGTCAAAATCGTGCGTGCATCAGATTTTCGACATATCGAGATTCGTGAGTCGGGGAACTGATTTGCTAGACATCGCAAGTGTCGAAATTGCAATAGATAAAGTCCAGAAAGAGAAGGAAGAATTCAACATTGACTGTTGTCGGGTCTCAAGGATTTGAGAGTCCAACACTCGACCACTGACCTCGCGAAGTTGCGAAGTCCGATCCCTCGATTGTAAAGAGGGGATCGTGTGAAGAGGATTGTTGTGGGTGAATATTTCCGGATAGGGAAATAGAAGAACCAGTTAGAGTTCTTTGGGCCGATTGGAAGGAAAGATCTTGTGCTGACATGGACTTTCCGACCAGTGGGTTGTGGAAGGAGGGCGTCAACGTCATTATGCAAGAGGGAAAGCTAGCATGCATGCTATCTTTCCCCCACAAGATGCTATCTTTCCCCCACAATGGAATGATGTTGTTCAAGATGTGCTTGTGCTTGTGCATGAGGGAAAGCTAGCACATGATAGATTTCCTCCATTGTGGAATGATGTTGTTCGAGATGTGCTTGTGATTGTGCTATAGGGAAACATAGCATGCACTATCTTCACCCCATAGTGGAATCATGTTTTTTGAGATGCGCTTGTGCAAGAGGGAAAGCTAGTACATACTAGATTTCCCCCACATTGAATGATGTTGCTCAAGATGAGCTTGTGCTTGTGGAATAGGGAAGGCTAGCACACCCTAGTTTTTCTCCATGGTGGAATGATGTTTAAGATGTGCCTATGCTTTTGCAAGAGTGAAAAATAGCATGTTCTATCTTTCTCCCATGGTGGAATGATGTTTTTTGAGATGCACTTATGTTTCTGTAGGAGGGAATACTAGCATGCGCTAGCTTTTCATCACGACAAAATGATGTTGTTTGAGATGCACTTGTCCTTATGCAAGAGGGAAAGCTAGCACGTGCTAGCTTTCCTCCATGGTGGAATGATGTTCTATATGTGCTTGTGCTTATGCAAGAGGGAATACTAGCATGTACAAACTTTCCTCCTCACTAGAATAATGTTTGAGATGCACTTGTCTTTGTGAAAGAGGGAAAGCTAGCATGTGCTAGCTTTCCCTCACAGTGGAATGTTTTTTTTTGAGATGCATTTGTACTTCTGTAATATGGAGAGCTAGGATGTGGTAGCTTTCCCCCACGATGGAATGATGATGTTCGAGATGTGCTTCTGCTTGTGTAAAGGATAAAGTTAGCATGCTCTAGCTTCCCCCCAAGGTGAAATGATGTTGTTCCCAATGTGTTTGTGCATGTTGAAGAGGTAAAGGTAGCACGCACTAGCTTTCTCTCATGGTGGGATGGTGTTCGAGATGCACTTGTGATTTTTCAAGTGGGAAAACTAGCACACACTAGCTTTCCCCAAATATGGAATGATGTTGTTTGAGATACACTTTTGCTTCTGCTTATGTTAGAGGGGAAGCTAACATGTGCTACCTTTCTTCGACGATGGAATGATGTTGTTCAAATGTGTTTGTGATTATGCTTGTGCAAGAGGGAAATATAGCACATGCTAACTTTCCCCCATGGTGGAATAAGGTTTGAGATGCACTTGTGCTTGTACAAGAGGGAAAGCTTGCACACGTTAGCTTTCCCCTGTCGTAGAATGATGTTATTCAAAATGTGTTTGTGTTTGTGCGAGAGGGAAAACTAACATGTGCTATATTTCCCCCATGATGTAATGATGTTCGAGAGGTGCTTGTGAAAGAGGGAAAGCTAGCATGCACTGGCCTTCCTCCAAGGTGGAATGATGTTGTTTAAGATGTGTTTGTGCTTGTGTAAGAGAGAAAACTAGCATGCACTAGCTTTCTCCCACGATGGAATGATGTTGTTTGAGATGTGTTTGTTCTTTTGCAAGAGGGAAAGCTAGCATGCGTTGGCTTTTCCCCATTGTGGGATGATTTTAAAGATGGACTTATGCTTGTACAAAAGGGAAATCTAGCATGCATTAGGTTTTCCGCATGGTGGAATGATAATGTTTGAAATGCTCTTGTACTTGTTCTTATGCAAGAGGGAAAGTTAGCATGAGCTAGCTTTGTCCCATGGTGGAATGATGTTGTTTGAGATGCTCTTGTACTTGTGCTTATGTAAGAGGGAAAATTATCATGCACTATCTTTCTCCCATGATGGAATGATGTTGTTCGATATTTGTTTGTGCTTGTGCAATAGGGAAATATATCATGTGTTAGTTTTCCCCATGGTGGAATGATGTTGTTTGAGATGCACTTGTGCTTGTGTACGAGTGAAAGCTAACACACACTATCTTTCCCTCATGATATAATGATGTTGTTAAAGATGCTCTTGTGCTTCTCCAAGAGGGAATGCTAACATGCACTATCTTCCCCCATGGTGTATTGATGTTGTTTGAGATGCACTTGTTCTTGTGCAAAAGGGAAGGTTGACACGCTTTAGCCTTCCCCCATGGTGGAACAATGTTGTTCAAGATGCACTTGTTCTTGTGTGAGCGGGAAAGGTAACACACACTAGCTTTCCCCCATGGTGGAATGATGTTGTTCACAATTGACTTGTGCTTGTGCAAGAGGAAAGGCTAGCATGCAGTAGCTTTCCTCGGTGGTAGAATGATGTTGTTCAAGATGCACTTGTGCTTGTGCAAGAGCTAAATCTAGCATGAATTAGCTTTCCTCCATGGTGGAATGATGTTGTTATATATGAGCTTGTGCTTGTGCAAGAGAGAAATCTAGCATGCACTAACTTTTCTCCACAGTGGAATAATGTTGTTGGAGATGAACTTGTGCTTGTGCGAGAGGGAAAGCTAACAAGCATTAGCTTTCTTCCATGGTGAAATGGTGTTTTTCGAGGTGAGATTGTTCTTGTGTAGGAGGGAACGATAGTACGTTCTATCTTTCCTCCACCATGGAATGATGTTGTTCGAGATATGATTCTGGTTATGTAATAGGGAAGGTTAACATAGGAAAGCTCTCCTCCATGCTAGAAAGATGTTGTTAGATATGAACTTGTGTTTGTGCAAGAGGAAAAGCTAGCACTTTCCATGGTGGAATGATATTGTTTAATATCCATTTGTGCTTTTGTAAGATGGAAAGATAGCGACGTGATAGCTTTCCCCCACAGTGGAATGATGTTGTTCGAGATAAGTTTGTCCTTGTGCAAGAGAAAAAGCTAGCATGCACTATCTTTTCCCCATGCTGAAATGATGTTCAAGATGTGCTCGTGCTTATGCAAGAGGGAAATATAACATGCATTAGTTGTCCCCCAAGGTGGAATGATGTTTTGCAAGATGTTCTTGTGCTTGTGCAAGAGAGAAAACTAGCATGCACTAACTTTCTCCCATGATGGAATGATGTTGTTTGAGATGCGTTTATGCTTGTGTAAGAGGGAAAGTTAGCATGCACTAGCTTTTCACCATGGTGGGATG
The DNA here is from genome assembly GCA_032191745.1 of Picea mariana. Classification (NCBI taxonomy): domain Eukaryota; kingdom Viridiplantae; phylum Streptophyta; class Pinopsida; order Pinales; family Pinaceae; genus Picea; species Picea mariana. Next base: position 4,117 of record JASDQU010338506.1, read on the forward strand.
GTGTTTGATATGATCTTATGCTTGTGCAAGAGGGAAAGCTAGCACACGCTAGCTTTCCCCCATGGTGGAATGATGTTGTTCGAGATGCTCTTGTACTTGTGCTTATGCAAAAGGGAAAGATCGCATGTGATAGCTTTCTCCCATTGTGGAATGACGTGGTTCAAGATGCACTTGTGCTTGTGCAAGAGGGAAAGATGGCACACGTTAGCTTTCCCCATGGTGGAATGATGTTGATTGAGATGATCTTGTTCTTGTGCAGGAGGAAAAACTAGCACATGCTAGATTTACCCCACGATATAATGATGTTGTTAAAGATGCACTTGTGCTTGTGCAAGAGGGAATTCTAACACGTGCCAACTTTCCCCCACGGTGTATTGATGTTGTTTGAGATGCACTTGTGCCTGTGCAAGAGGGAAAGCTAGCACACTCTAGCCTTCCCCCATGGTGGAATTATGTTGATGGAGATGCACTTGTGCTTGTGCAAGAGGGAAAGGTAGCACACACTAGCTTTCCCAGACGATGGAATGATGTTGTTCAAGATTCTCTTGTAATTGTGCAAGTGGAAAGGCTAGCATATGCTAGCTTTCCTCAAAGGTAGAATGTTGTTGTTCAAGATGCACTTGTGCTTATGTGAGAGATAAAGTTAGCACACACTAGTTTTCCTCTATGGTGGAATGATGTTGTTCGAGATGAGCTTGTGCTTGTGCAGGAGGGAACTTTAGCACCGATAAATTTCCTCCACAGTGGAATGATGTTGTCAAAAATGAATTTGTACTTGTGCATGAAGGAAAACTAGCACACATTATCATTCCTCCACAATGGAATTATGTTGTCTGAAATGTGTTTCTACTTGTGCAAGAAGGAAAGATAACAGATGCCAATGTTCCTCCACAATGGAATGATGTTGTTCAAAATGTGGTTTTTCTTGTACAAGAAGGAAAGCTAGTGTGCACTAGCATTCCTCCACACAAGAATGATGTTTTTCGAAATGTGTTTCTGTTTATGCAAAAAAGAAAGCTAGCATGCTCTAGATTTTCTCCACAATAGAAGGATGTTGTTCGAAATGTGCTTGTGCTTGCACAAGAAAGAAATATAACATGCACCAAATTTCCTCCACAGTGGAATGGTGTTGTCTGAAATGTATTTTTGCTTGTGCAAGAAGGAAAGCTAGCATGGACTAGCTTTCCTCCACAATGGAATGTTTTTGTTCGAAATGTGCGTATGCTTGTGCAATAAGGAAACCTAACACACACTAACTTTCCTACACAATGGAATGTTGTTTTTTGAAATGTGCTTGAGTTTGTGCAAAAAGGAAACCTAACACACACTGGCTTTCCTCTATAGTGGAATGTTGTTTGAAATGTGCTTGTGTTTGTGCAAGAAGGAAAATTAGCACACTCTACCTTTCCTCCACAGTGGAATGTTGTTGTTCAAAATGTACTTGTGTTTGTGCAAGAAGGAAGAATATCACGTGCTAGCATTCCTCCACAATGGTTTGAAATGTTCTTGTGCATGTGCAAGTGGGAAAACTAGCATGCAGTAGCTTACCTCCACTGTGGAATGATATTGTTTGAAATGTAGTTGTGTTAGTGCAAGAAAGAAAACTAGCACATGATAGCTTTACTCCACAATGGAATGATGTTATTTGAAATGCGCTTGTGCTTGTGTAGGAAGGAGGACTATCATGCATTAGCTTTCTTTCATAGTAGAATGATGTTGAAAACTAGCATGCATTAGTTTTCTTCCAAAGTGGAATGATATTTTTCAAAATTCTCTTGTGCTTGTGCAAGAAGGAAAACTAACACGCGAAAGATTTACTCTACAGTGGAAAGATGTTAGAAATGTTCTTGTGCTTTTGCAAGATTGAAAAATATCATGCGCTAGCTTTCCTACATAGTGGAATGATGTTAGAAATGTTCTTGTGCATGTGAAAGATGGAAAACTAGCACATGCTATATTTCCTCCACAAGGAAATTATGTTGTTCGAAATGCGCTTGTACTTGTGTAGGAAGGAAGATAGAACTCACCAACTTTCCTCCACAATGGAATGTTATTGCTTGAAATGCACTGGTACTTGTGAAAAAAGGAAAGCTAGCATGCATTAACTTTCCTCCACAATGACATGTTGTTCGAAATGCATTTGTTCTTGTGCAAAAAGGAAAACTTACATGTGCTAGCTTCCCCCCACAATGGAATGTTGTTGGTCGAAGTGTGCTTGTGCTTGTGAAAGAAGGAGAACTAACACGTGCTATATTTCCCTCATAGTGGAATGATGTCATTCAAAATGCATTTGTGCTTGTGCAAGATGGAAAACTAACATGCATTAGATTTCCATCACAGTGGAGATATTGTTCAAAATGCGCATGTTCTTGTGTAAGAAGGAAAACTAACACATGTTAGATTCCTCCCACAATATAATGATATTGTTCAAAATTCGCTTGTGCTTGTCTAAGAAGGAAAACTAACATGCACTAGATTTTCCCTGCAATAGAATGATATTGTTTGAAATGTGCTTATGCTTGTGTAAGAAAGAAAACTACCATGCACTAGCTTTCCTCCATAATGGCGTGCTAGATTTTCCCCACAGTGGAATGATGTTATTTGAAATGTGCTTCTACTTGTGTAAGAAGGAAAGCTACCACTCGCTAGCTTCCCTCCACAATGGAATGATGTTCAAATTGTGTTTGTGCTTGTGCAAAAAGGAAAGGTAGCACACACTATATTTCCTCCAGAGTGGAATGATGTTGTTTAAAATGCCCATGTGCTTTTTTAAGAAGGAAAACTACCACACACTAGCTTTCCTACACAATGGAATGATGTTGTTCGAAATGTGTTTGTTCTTGTGTAAGCAAGAAAACTGTAACGCATTAGCTTTCCTCCACAATGGAATGAGGTTGTTCAAAATCCACTTGTGTTTATGCAAGAAGGAAAGTTATATACCCTAGTATGTTATAAAATGATTAGACAATCCTTTCAACTTGTTTGTTTAATAATTTGGTCTTTGAGTCCCACTCTAGTTTGTAAATTCTTGTTGTTTTGACAAGTGATTATAGTAACAAATGTTTTCTTTTGGTCAGGTGTTGAACTGTAATTGTATGATTAAAACCAAGTGAATTATACAACCTCGAATTTGAAATGATTGGCTATCTCATTGTCCTACATTGAAAAATTAAAATAATGTAAAGTTGTGTTGATTTTGGATCTTGAGGGACAATGATAAGGGTTTGTCACCTTTGAATTTAAAGCAAAGCCTATGGTTCTCATTGTTTCATTGAGTGCTTAGAATCAGACTCGAAGAATAGTAGTATTGTTCCATTATATGCAATATGAATGCCTAGTAGGTACCTCCTACTATGCCTTTTAAGTGTTGAATGTTGGGTTTTAAGATGAGTTTCAAGCTTGTATTGGCTTTGGAACAAGCCAACTTTGATCCATGATTATGAAACAATAAATATATTCAAATCTAATGTTATGGTGGGCTCTACATTTGTTCTTGTCATATATGGAAAGATAACAATCACTAGCTTTCCTTTGGGAACAAGAATAAGTATGTGCCATTGCTTAGAGTTACTTTGTCTTCACATGCCTTTTTAGCACAAGCCCATGTAGCAATATGAACATGCTTTTCCATAACCCTATTTTTGATTCTCCTGCATGATGAGCCATGCTTTTTGGTCTCTAGACGAAGGTGATTTCACCCTAATCAAGGTTAGTGTTATGGTGTTGTCACCAACAATGCACTTATGCTTGTGCTACATGGAAAGCTAGTGGTTGCTACCTTTCTTTCTAGCACAGGCACAAGGATGAAATCAATGCTCTGGGGGTGTCTTAGTCCTAAAACATACCATGGTTAGTGTCCTTCCTTTGTATGTGCCCTTTTATTGGCTATGTAATATGCTAAGAACATCCACAATGATGCAATAATAAATTTGTTTAAATCTGATGTTGTTGATGGCTTTGCACTTGTTCTTTTACTAGAAGGAATGAAAGCAGTCTCTAGCTTTCATTCTGGCACAACCACAAGGATTCAAGATAGATATAATAGTGGTATTTTGATCCAATTTCATATTTTATGAATCGTATGGTTTTATTTCAAAGTGTATATGCATAATGTACCTAATATGGATTCAACTAGGCCCAAACCCCCTCACTCAAAGTTGATGCAATCAATGCTCGAAGGGTTCTTTTGTTCTAAAGATCACCATGATTAGTGTTATGGCTTTATGTGTGCCCATTTATTACCTATGGAACAAGCTAATAAGATCCAAAATTATGAAACAAGAAATGTATTCAAATCTGATGTTGTTGTGGTCCCTACATTTGTTCTTGTCATAGATGGAAATCCAATGGTTACTAGTTTTCCTTCAAGAAAAAGAACAACTATGCAATCATTGCTCAAGGTTTTCCTTTTTCCTCACATTCCGTTTTAGCACAAGTTCATGTAGTAGTATGAACATGCTACGCCCTCACCATAATCATGATTCCCCTATGCGATGAGCCATGCTTGTTGGTCACTAGACAAAGAAAGGAGGCGATTTCACCTAAACAAATGTTAGTGCCTTGATATTGTTATCTGCACTATGCTTGTGCTTTTGTTACAAGGAAATTTAGTAGTTGTGGTTGCTAGCTTTACTTCTAGCACAAGCACAAGTATGTAATCATTTCTCTGGGGGTTGTTAGCTTTCCTTTCACAATTTTCTTAGAATTCAAAGAAACTATAAGGAACATAGTTTTGTTTCTACACTTGGGTTTTATTGCAAGAGGAAATTTATTTGTATTCTTTCAATATATCATCTTGCTTTTATGGTGAATATTCCTTTGAGATCCTAAGGATTTCTTATGGAAATGGGTTTTGTGCTTTGAATCTGAGATTGAAAATACAATTGAGGGATCAATATCGAGCCAAAAAAACTAGATGTCATATAAATGTATGACTCATGATATCAATCAATCAATGGATATTTTATGAGACCAAATAATGGTTATGAGTTATTTTGTGAATTCTGGTTTCCAATAGATTTGTTGTGCATAGTCACTATTACAATATTCTTTTTCTAGATTTATTTAAGGTTTATAAAATAAAGTATGTATGTTGTAATTTCATTTTAAATATTAGAAAATTTTGACATCAATTCTTTGGAAGTACTAGTAAAAGATAAACACACCTAAAATAATTCTTTTAACAATAGTAATTGTGAAATGAAAGAGTTTAGGTGAAATTCATGGTATAGATCCTACACTTTGAGAGATGAATGCAAAATTCCTTATCAATAGCTTAAATTTTTAGTTAAAAAATAAAAATAAAAAAAATTATTAAATTTTATTTATTTATTTTTAATTTAATTTAAATTTAAATTTTTAGTTTATTGATTATTTTTATTTTAATAATTTAAAAATTGACTTTTAATTTAATAATTATTTAATTTTAATAATTTAAAAAAATAATTAAAATTTATTGATTAAAATTAAATTTTAATTTTTAATTTATTTATTATTTTTAAAAAAAATTAAAATTTATTTTTAATTTTATTTTATTTAAATGAAATTTTAATTTTTAATTTATTGATTATTTTAATTTTTTTAATTATATTTTAATTTTTAAATTAATTAAAAATTATTAAATTTTTCACCAATATTGTATAAAAAAATTTAAAAATATTAAAATAATATTAAATTTATGTATATTGAATTAACATTAAATTGAAAAATAAAAATAAAAAAATAAAAAATATATATTTAAATTAAAAAAAAATATTATACAGTATATAATTTATTTAATAAATCAACAAAAAAAATTATATTATATTATATTATTTAATTTATATAGTATATAATTTATTTATTTAATCAACAAAAAAAAATTGAAATTGTTTTTAATAATTATAAAAAAAATTAATAATTAATTTTTTTATTATATTATTTAATTTATTTAATTAAAAATTTTAAAATGAAAAACAAATATAATTAATAAATAAAAATTTTGCATTTATTGGAAAAGTAAAATAAAAAAATAATATATGGAATGAGCCTAATGTTACTTCAATATACATAAATTTAATATTATTTTAATATTTTTAAATATTTTTAATATTATTATAATATTAAATATTAATATTTAATATCAATTTATTTATTTTATTTTTTTAATAATATTATATTTAATATTATAAATTTAATGTTATTTTTTAATTTTTTTTTTTAAATTTTATATATATTTATTTTTTGTTGACTAGATTATACAGTATACAGGATTTGGATTGTTCAATATACCCATTGAAATTGCACTTTTCACTCCTATTGTCACATTTCCTTCTTAGATCTTTTGGGACATGTGCATAGGCTATACAACCAAAAATTCTAAAGTGAGAGACACTTGACTTTGTGCCACTCCATCCCTCTTGAAAAACTTTATCTTTCACACTTTTTGTTGGAGATCTCTTCAGTATGTAGGTTGAGCAAGAAACAACTCCAACCCAAAAATCATTAGACAAAATTTTAGCTTTGATCATGCTCCTTGACATGTTCATGATGGTCTAACTCTTTCTTCTAGGCACTTCATTATGCCGTGAATTGTATCCAGTGGTGAACTTCCTTTAATTTCCTATTGTCTACAAAAAATTGCAAACTCCTTTGAGTCATACTCTCCTCCTCCATCCGACCTTAGTACTTTGACATAGTTGTCAATTTGTTTTTCTACTACAACTTTAAATTCTTTGAACTTTGTCAATGTATAAGATTTTGTTTTGAGGAAATATACCCAAACTTTCGTGTTAAAATAATCAATGAACATTAGAAAATAAAAACTTCCATCGATGAACTAAGTTTGGATGGGTCCACATAGATCTGTCTGAACTAGTTCTAGATTCTCTTTGGCTGATGGAAAACTATCTCTTTGATGTTTTTCAAGAGTGCAACTTTCAAAAGAGTTGGTATGTTCATTCAATATAGGTAGTCCCTTAACCATTGACTATTTTTGCAAGAGACTAAAATTCCTAAAAGGTAAGTGACTATACCTAAGATGCTGCAACCAACTCTCAATTGTGCTTGAGACATTTTGTGCATATGATTGCAACATGTTTACACTTCTGAGATTCAATGGGAACATTCTATTTTTTATCATTTGAACCTTTGCAACAAGTCTTCTACTAGGTGGCTTATCTAAGATAGTGCATGTGGAGTCCTTGAATCTGACATCATAACCATTATGACTCAAGTGTCCTATACTTATTATATTATGTCTAAGATTGGGTACATAGAAGACATCAATAATGTCTTTCTTCTCATTTTGTTTGGTTAAGATTGATATAACACCTTTTCCTAAGTCCTTGACATGATAATCATCTCCCGAAGTAATTTGATATTGAATAGAACTATCAATGCTAGAAAACAACTTTTTATTACATGTGATGTGATTGTTGTAGCAACCAAAGATTCTTGTTGTGATCTTCTTTAGTGATTTGACATGAAAAGAACATTGCGTCAAATATCCCTTCTTCATTTTTGGAGATATTAGCTCTTCCCTTATTTAGACCCGATTGTTTCTTTCTGCATTCACTTTCATAGTGACCATATTTTCCACAGTAGTAACATTGGACTTTCGATTTCTCTATCCATCTTCTACCTCTCCCCCTATGATTCTGAGAGTATTTAGGCTGATTTGATTGTTTCGATTGTTATGGTGTTGCTCTTCATTCTACTTGATGATTGTCTCTTCCTCTTTGATCTATGCCTATGTTTCCTCTGCGTCTTCCTCTACCATTGAATGTCCGAGTCTTGAAGGCATGTTCCAAGGATTCCTCTTCCATGTTTATTCTTGATTCATGGGACAAAAGAGAGCCCATCAATTCTTTGATTGTCACTTTAGACATATCTTTGAACTCTTCTATGGAAATGACAACCATTTCAAATTTCTTAGGAAAGCTTCTAAGAATTTTTTCAATGTCTTTCTGATCTTCAATATTTGTAAATTCTAACCTTGTACAATATCTACTGCAAACTGATATTCAGAAAAGAACAAAAAAGATACAATTGCAAATAAAAACATTACAAAGATATTTTTCACCTGGAAACCCAAACCGGGAAAACCAACATATATTATATTCATACATTGTGTTACATTGTTTACAATACAATATACATATAGGAGCTAGCGGCATCCAAAAACCTAACCCAATGACCTGGATTAGTCCAAAACCCTAATTCCTTAACCAGAAATAGAAAACCATCGGCAAAAAACCATGTGCTGAAAAACCACCTAAATAAAATGTGGTCCCGGTAATATGTCGTCCCGATGCGAAAAAAAATTTTAGGGGTGTTGCCCCCGAACCCTCACATGGGGGGCTCTTCCCCCCTGCACCCCCCCCTCTAACCCCCCATGCATGCCCGACGCAGATGCTTAGACACTACT
>JASDQU010338515.1:0-12523 GCA_032191745.1 Picea mariana
TCTGGCCTCTGATTTACAGTTTCTAAAAGCACTGGTTCATTAAGTTATCTGATAAATAATCTCTTCATTGCACTATCTTAGTATCCCATTGATCCACCTACTGAAAACAATTCATCTGTTAAGTTACCAGGCATACTTAGCTTACAACCCTAAGTAGTTTCCTGGAGTGATAACACGTAGGATCAAAGCCTAGCCTAATCTAAAGTCGACAAAACAATCTTCAAACCCACACTGCAGGAAATTAATACTAAGGATTCATTACTAGGATGAAGGAATAACTTAGTGCTATAAGGGCTTAGATCACAGTCTTTTATGCACTCAGGGTGATGTTCGTGTGATTAATCGTGAGTAGCTTACTTAAGTTTTATGTCCTTCAATGATTGTTTGCTATAGTGGATCCACATTTAAATGCAATAAAAGAAACAACCAAACGGAAATGAATTCAAATGACAAGAAATAAACTAATGGAAAAGCCAAATCATAATGAAAGCAAACTAATAGTGACCAATAAGAAAAATTAATCTAGAATTGGATCTCAAGAACAATTCTTCAAATGGTTAAAAGTGTCAACAATAAGAGTGGACTCTACATGAAAATGCATAAAAGAATAATGAATATCTGATTAATGACAAGATTGGCCAATGAGAAATGCACTCTTTTATGTTCACTCGAATTGCGTATTTGACAATTTCTCACAAACAGTAAAAAATCAGAGTGTAAGAAGATGGTGTTTATTTCTACAATTAAAGACTGTGTGCATATAGTGATTCTTTGTAAATCAAACAATCTCTTAAAACATAAAGAAGTGTAAAAAGAGATGAAAGAATGGACTGAAAGTGATTTTGATTGTCCATGGTTTGGATGATTGACTTAGAGGCAAAGGTCTCTCATAAAGAATCAATGATGGGGTGAGGTGAAATATCTTCGTCAATCAATATCTAAGTTTGAAATCTGATCTGAGTATATTTAATTGACARAGGATATATATATTTTATTAATAAAATTGTTGATGGATATGGGATAGATTATATGAATGTGGTGGAAGAGTATGGTCTTAATCAATTCACACAAGAGGAATGAGGGTGCAAATATATTGATGAATGTTTTTGTATTTTTAATTTATTTTCTTGTGTAAACAAAACTCAGCTACCATAATAGAATGGACTGTGATAAATATGAATACATGCATGGAGTGGCTATATTAATAATTGTGAGTGCATGAAACATGGAATTCAATCAAGGCACATAAACATAACAGAGTGAGGGAACATAGAAAATGAAAGTACAAAGGATAATGTGAATTGCATGCCAATGAAGAATCACTCTTGAGTTTTTTAATATCCCTAAATTCATAAAACTTAATCAAATAAACAAGTGGAAATTAAGCCACACATAAGAAAACTAGAAATACAATTATATTCTATTCTACTAAACAAGTTAAATAATTGCAACACTTACCCATACTGAGGGCCCCTTCTTAGATGGTCAGTGATGCCTAAGACGATCATATCAAGCCAAGGAGATGCAGAATAGATCAACAACAATCATCTTTTCATTTAGTCATGAAACTCTATTTTTACATGGCAGCCAACTCCTTAAAGCTTTCTCACAAGAACACACCTCTTATTTACAAAATCTTCATGAAACTAATGGCTCCCTTCTCAACCCTATGAGGTTCTATTTATACATAAAAATCCAAGGAGAAAGGATAGAATTGAAATCACAAAAATTGGTTAAAACCAATTTTACAACTTTTGGAATGAAATCACAAAAATCTGGGTTTTTCATCAATTTGGGAATATTCGAGTTATAGATCCACCCATATCTCTTAATCAATTTCAAATTTTGAAAACCTGCCTGCCTATTACTTAATTTTCCACCTTCTAAACAAAACTCATATCATAGAAGTTTTGGATAAGATACCATCTGCACAGAAATCGAGGCGCAAGTTGGAAGTTTGAGATTTTTGCTAATTTGTGTAGAATCATTCCCCCTATGCCAGAGGTCCACAGGTGAGATCTGGGTGAATTTTGAAGCACATGTCAACATGCCAACATTGTTCTGGACAAAACCCATGTTCTTGATTTCCTTCTCGAAGTGCGCCAATATGACAAGCTACAATATGAGGTACGAGAATAACTATATTGGTGCAAAATGTTGAACCACAGTAATGGTACTTGAATGTTGATCATACAAATCACACTTTATCAACCGTCATTAGAAAAACATGATATAATCGTATTTTAATCACTAAAAATATGGAAAAAACTATGTATTAACCACATCGCGAATGACAATGGATATTGGAGGTTTATAGTGCATTTGCACATACATTATTGGTGAAATGCGAGAAAAAGGTATAATGATGAATGCATTTATGTGGTGGAAAATATGACAAAACTAGAACCCAACACTATAGATTGTGAGTTTTGCACATCTACCACGCATGCTATAAATCAATGTAGAGCACTGGATGCACTTGCCGACAGATTGGATCGAACATCATTGAGGGTGAATGAAACCCTCAAGGACCGGGAAGAGGCCGAAGAGGTGGAGCTAGAGGATACTTCAAAGGAGGAAGAACTGGGGGAAGAGGACCAAGTATATTCTACAACTGTGATGAGCAAGGTCACATGGCTAGGGACTGTCCTCAACCAAGACGACCATGGTACTCACATTGCAGAACCAATGGGCACGCAACTGAAGACTGCCCATAGATAATTAAGAAATGGGAAGATCGGGCACATCAAATAGGAGCCAACTGCATCAGTTCAGAGATAAAGAGGGTCATCAAAGGAAAACTACCCAACATTAATATTGTTACTCGAGGAGGAGCAAATATTGCTGCAAATGCCGATAATCTACCTAAGATCCAGAAAGGAACACATAAGGAGGACATGTATGACCCTATGAAACATAAGCTATTTTTGAAAAAGGCAATAGAAGTATTCCGGAGTATCCCTAGCCCTGAAATGGAAGAAAACCCTCCTTGACCCATGAGTTTTCTTGAGATTGTGCAATTCCTTACTTCACCCCCTGCACCATGAAACCCTGTAATCCCAATAACACAACCTGAGTAGTCGCAAAATGTAGTTGAACTTTGGTTTTAGTTATTTTTTGATATTCTTGGGAATGCCCAACTCACAGAAAAGTTGTGCAATGCCCTGTATTTAGTCCTAGGAATGGAGGAACCCCTAGGAGCCAGAATAATGACTAATCTTCCTGAGAAAAACACTCAGAGAGTGGACAAGAAGGAAAGTACGGACTGGGAAAGAGTTTAGATTAGTAGCCTAGCTAGACAAGTTTGAGATTAAGGATGTTATGTTAGATCTAGGATATGATGTTAACATATTGCCTAAAAATACTTGGGAAGTTTTAGGGAAACTAGAGTTGATATATTCCCCAATCCAATTGAGAATGGCTAATAAGTATTGTGTTTTCCCAACAGGAAGGCTGGAGAATTTGGAGATAGATGTTGCAGGAGTAAAGACTGTATATTATTTCAAGGTGATAAAAATAATGGGGGATAAGGACCCTTATCCTGCACTAATTGGTATCGATTGGGCTTATGATAACTATGTGGTTATTGACCTAAAGAGAGATACTATGACATTTGAAGCAAAAAAAATAAAAGTAGTTCAACCCTTGGATATGTATGTAGGCCCTTGGTACATGGAGCCAACAGACAAAAATATGGAAGGAGAAGATCTAGATCAGTTATACACAGTAAAAACAGGGAAGAAAGAAGACTACATCAATCCTACGACCGATGGATCAGTAAGTTGGAGGAGAATACAATCGGCGTATGGAGATTCAGAACTAGCATTTGAAAGTTGGAAACAGGGTGCATATGAAATATTTTCAAGATGATGCACGACTATCAAATAATTGAGATGGGTTGGAATCGAGGTCAGAGAACATCCGACATATAATGGTACCTCAAACCTTGGCAATTTTTTGGTTAGCATGGAAGAAAAGATGGCAGAAGATCAAAGGATCATAGTTCTAGACTTAGCTCTGGAAAACACCCCTGCCAAGTGGTGGGCTAGTCACAAAGAAGTAATTAAGAACTGGGAGGATGTGAAGCATGCTATCCAGTGTTTATTTCAGGACAAGGAACCATTGAAATTAGATATGCAGATGGGTTTTCAAGTTGCACAACTTTTCTGTGGACAGTCGGATCCTAAAATACATATTTAACACTGTGTAAGGAAGTGGCAAGTTGTGGAAGTACCATATCACTTGTGGGTTCAAGTATTTCCCCATTCATTGGGTCTGATAGAGAAATCCTGGTACATCCATGAAGAGACCAGAAGGCAGACCAACAGTTGGAAAACTTTAGCAGACCAATTTTGTAAGGACTTCGTTTTCACAAGTAAGTACCCTGAGCTTAAGATAGTCTTGCAAAGATCTCGTCCGTTCGTCTTCCAAACGAAAGGACATTCCCTTTCGATATTTGAAACTCGATATCCTTCTTAAAGTTAGGCAACTAAATTCAACCCCTCGGAGCTTCGAGCTCCCAAGGTTCTAAAACCTTCGAAATTAACTCCTTCTTGCACAGGATTCCTAGACCCAGGTCATGTGAACCTTCAGATGATTCTTAGGTAATTATCCCTACTCTCAGTCGAGATTTTGGATAAGGGCTCGAGTACAGTTCAAATTTACCTTAGACTACTGGCCTGAATGAAGTGCCTTCCTAATTCACCGAGCTATGAATTCTGAAACAGGGTAAGATAAAATCGTGAGTTTACTGTAACGATAGCCATTTCAAGGAACTTGCTTTGACTTTAGGATGCGAGGTAATTCCCCAGGGAAGGTGCTTTCGAGAAATTAAACCAGAACATAACGAGAATGAAGTAGATGGGACGATTCTCAAGGGAGCAGACTCATATTCTGGACTTATTCATTCTATACATAAACTGATTATGGACATATAAGTATAAATATGCATCCATTATTTCCAATCCAAAACACAAGGCAATCACTTCTATATAGAAACCATTTATGAGCGTATAAACACAAGCATGCATCCATAATTTTCAAATCAAAATACAAGGCATAAAACACTTATCAGAACCACAAGGTGTGATGCGACTACTGAGAGGGGTGCTCGTTTCCACCCAACCATAGGCTTAATCACTCCCAATGGATTTATCACTAGCCACCCCTGATATTAGACCACGATGATTTGAGATTCAATCTCTTGCTTCCATCTCAACGAAAGTTAGGGACAAAGGTTACTCTCCTTCTCCCTATAAAGGAATAGATGAGGATGAAGGTTACTCTCATTCTCCTAACTCAGTCTCTATTCTTCGTGATTAGAACTCACTTTTCTCTTTCAATCCTTCCTCGGACCTGAGAGCTCTGCTCCCATCTCTACATTCTTCGCAGGTCTCCCCCCTATTCACCACGCTTCCTTACTTGACTTCCTTGGCAAGATTGTGTGTGGCTCGAATCCCCCAGTCCGTGGTCAAGTCCAGAAGCCTTATCAATGGGCAGTCTACCCCATCCCTCATTAACTCTTGAGGAGGCCTTCCCACCTACCAACTTGATGAGAATTCATTCCTGGTTAAAGGGTTGTTCTGATCTAAGAAAATTACTTCCATCATGGTACTAGTTTAGTGGAGATTAACACAACCTTTCTGGGTTCCCTCCACCACCGTTTCATTAGAAATCATGGTCTCGATCTTAGCACATCCCCTCTTTCAACAATCATGCAATACGTAACATTTTATATTAAAATAATTAGAATTTACATTCATCGAACTTCTACACAAGGTCCATCAAATCAAACATTCACACTTTTAAATTTTCCATAGTTCCTCATCCCATATAGTTATATTTACATACCAGGGGAAACAGGGTGTTACAATTCCCTCCCCCTTAAAGGAATCATCATCCTCTATGTTCTATCTATCAACATGATATGTATGTACTGAATTAAACAAAATCAGATATGCCTGTCTCATGGCATCTTCCATTTCCCACGTAGCCTCATTTGGGCCAAAGTGTTTCCATTGCACCTTGACCTGTGCAATGGTTAGGTTCCTGAGTGAGGTTTCCTTCCTGTCTAATATGGATTGGGGTTATGGTACGAATTATCCCTCTAGTTCCACCTGGATCACATACTAGTCAATTATATGATTAGTATCATGTACATATTTCTCTAATAATAAAACATGGAAAACATTATGTGCCTTTACAGTGGGAGGAAGTGCTAGCCTATAGGTTATGGGTCCCACTCTATCTAAGATTTCAAAGGTTCCACAATACCAAGGTGCTAATTTGGCATAGACTCCCATTCTTAGGGAACTCTTCACGGGTCTAACTTTGAGATAGACATGGTCTCCAATCGTGAACTCTCTGGGAGATCTCTTTCTATCGGCATAACTTTTCTGTCTATCCTGAGAAATCTTCAAATTTTGTCTTATCTAAACCACTTTTTGTTCCATTTATTTCAGCATGTCGGGTCCGATTGTAATTCTGTCCACTAGATTGCTCTAGCTGATTGGAATCTTTCACTGCCTACCATAGAGGACTTCAAAAGGTCTCTTCTTCAAGGATTCTTGATAACCGTTGTTGTAGGCAAACTCTACCAATGGTAGGTAGTCTTCCCACTTCTTAGGCTGATGCATTACATGCATTCTTAGCATGTCCTCTACTATTTGGTTTACTCTTTCTGTCTATCCATCAATATGAGGGTGATAAACTGTACTGAATAGCAATTTTGTCTCCATACCAGCCATTAGGGATATCCAAAAATTTGAATTGAACTTGGTATCTCAGTCAGATACAATTTCCTTGGGCATGCCATTCAGTCTAAATATCTCCTTCATGAATACATTGGCAATATCTATGGCCTTACAAGTTTACTTGACATGGATGAAATGAGCAGACTTGCTCAGCTTGTCCACCATGACCATGATGGCATCATTTTGCTTGGTCGACCTTGGTAGTCCAGTGATGAAATCCATGGAGATGGTTTCCCATTTCCATTCTAGGATTGGTAGGGGCTATAACAATCCTGTTGGATGTCGGTGTTCTGCCTTAACTTGCTGGCAGTCTAGGCACTTTGCTATATAGTTAGCTATGTATTTCTTCAACCCAGGACAATAGAATTGTTTCCTAGTGGCCGTGATCATCTTATGATATCCTGGGTGACCAGTGTATGGTCTCTTATGCAGTTCATCCATTATGAACCTCTTCAAGTCATCATAGTTTGGAATATACAATTTGTTTCTGTAAGTCAACAGCCCTTCCTCAAGCATTTGGTAGCCTTCACACTTCAACCCTGTACGTTCTTGTCTTAGGTATAAGGTCACAGTCTTAAAGAATACATACGTCTCTTGTGCATTTCTGATTCTTTCCCTGAGATCCGTTTCACAAATGCTTACTACTGCCAGATGAATCATTTTTATACTTATGCTAAGGGCATCGACCACCCTATTTTCCTTTCCTTTTATGTGTTTGATTTCAAAATCGAATTCACTTAGGAGATCCATCCACCTAGCTTGCCTGGCATTGAGTTTCGGTTGATCAAACAAGTGCCTCAACTCACAATGGTTTGTCATAATCACAAATCTCCTTCTCAGGAGGTAGTGTGTCCACATTTTTAAAGAATGTACCATGGCAACCAACTCTAGGTCATGGGTCACATAATTGATCTCATGTTCGTTTAATTTCTGGGACGCGTAGGAAATTACACGTCCCTCTTGTATAAGGAATCCTCCGAGTCCTTCCTTGCAGGCATCTGTACATACAAGGAAATCATTATCCAGGTCTGCAATATTTAGCACGGGTGCATGGGTCAAGAGGTATTTTAGTTCCTGAAATCTTTTTCACATTTTGATGTCCAAATGAATTTGATCCCCTTTTTCTGAAGGGTAGTGATTGGACAACCAATCTTGGAAAATCCTTTTATGAACCTTCTATAGCATCTGGCTAAGCCCATGAAGGATCTAATATCTGAAACATCCTTTTGGGTAGGCCATTCCATAATAGATCTGATCTTATCGGGGTCCACTGCCACCCCTTCCTTAGAAATGACATGGCCTAAGTAATGGACTTGATTTGGAAAGAAGTCGCACTTGCTAAACTTAGCATAGAGCTGATACTCTCTTGGTACTTGAAGTACGAGTCTAAGATGTTCCTCGTGCTCCTCCTCATTTTTGGAGTATATTAGGATATCATCAGTGAAAACCAATAAAAAATTTTCGAGAAATTTTTTGAGTACATTATTCATCAAGCACATAAAAGTGGCGGGGGAATTGGTTAACCAAAATGGAACCACCACAAATTCATAGTGACCATACCTCGTTCTAAAGTATTTTTTGTGGATGTATTCATCCTTAATCCATTCTTGGTGATATATAGACCTCAATTCAATCTTAGAGAAGATGGTAGCACTTTCAAGGTTGTCGAACAAGTCATCGATTCTAGGTAAGGGGTATTTGTTCTTTATGGTTGTCTTATTGAGTTGTCTATAATCTATGCACAACCGGAGTGTGCCATCTTTCTTTTTCACAAACAGGATGGGCGCTCCCCACGAAGATACACTAGGTCAGATGTAGCCTTTTTCTATCATCTCCTTTAGCTATAGCTTGAGCTCAACCAGCTCTGGCGTGCTCATCCTAAATGGCGCTCTAGATGCTGGTACCACTCCTGGTGTGAGCTCTATCGAGAAATCAATATCCCTTATTAGAGGTAGACCCGGTACTTCTCCGGGGAACACGTCCTTGTATTCTCTTAATATGGGGTGGTCCTCTAGGTTTGGTTTGTCGTCCTCAACAGATTCCAACACCTGTATTGCATATAAGGAACACCCTTTTCTGCAATACTTCTTCATTTGAAGGGTTGATATTTGTCTCACTGAGACAGGCTTCTGAATCCCTTGGAGGGTCATCTTTCCCCCTTCTTCGTTTACACATTCTAAATTTTTATGATAACAGTCCATTTTAGTTTTGTAAGTAGCCAACCATTCCATACCAATCAAAAAGTCATAAGATCCCAGGGGAAGTATGTTAAGGGTCGCTCGGGTGGGCAATCCACCCATGATGAATTGGTAGGCTGGTATGGCCTCTGCCACCTTTCTTTTGGTACCAGTGGCTAGTTTTACCAACCATGGTTTAACATGTCTAATTGGTTGCAGTTTACACTTATTAGCAGTTTGAGGGGCTACATAACTCAAATTAGAACCTAGGTCAATTAAAATAGAAATTGGATGGTTGGCGATCATACCTTCTAGCTCCACTACTGAAGCTTGATGGTCGACTTGATTATTGTCTAGGGCTGCATAGATTCATGGCATGCTCCTAGCCACATCATTGACGGTGGTAGCTTCTTGGATATTGTAGACCCCCTTACTGTTTTGTTGTCTATGTGGGAAGTCCCTCAATCTATGATTTTCTCCACAACCCCAACATTTTAAGGGTTCCTTCTTTAGGTTATCGATCTTTGTTGGGACTGTCTGAAAAGTTCTATTTCCACTTTGAGAGGGGAAATTTTGCTGATATACACTTCTAGTAGGAAGGATCCCCCTAGAGTCTTTTCCATAGTTCTTAAATCTTGAGGAGTTAAACCTTTTCTTTTGGAATCCTGAACTACTCTTCCTCTTCCAGTCCTCGTGGGGTCTTATATTGCTCCCAAACTATTCATAAAAATACCTCGCCTTTTGGATAGCTTCTTCCAAGGTCCTTGGTTTGTTGAACTCAATCCTATCCCGGTAGGTCTGAGGTAACCCGCTGATGAACCATTGCTTTTTTTCCTTTTCATCTTTTATGTAGGGTACATACCTCAGTAGTTCAAGGAATTTATTGACAAATTCCTCTATGGTGAGATGCCCCAACCGAAGTTCATAGAATTCTTTAGTTTTCCCATACATGTATTTTTCTGACAGATACTGCTTCCTGAAGTATTTCTCAAACTATTTCCATGATAATTCCTTCTCATGGACTCCTTTCACATTCCTAAGGTCTTCCCACCATATGGAAGCCTTTCCATTCAGGTTGAATATGGATATTCGAGCCTTCAAGTTTTTAGAGTAGTCATGGACTCTGAAATACTTCTTTAGACAAAGCAGCCAAGCTTCTACCTCTTCTCCCTTCCTAATCTCTCCGTCGAAAGACGGTGGTTTGGCTTTCTTGAACTCTTCGGGACCACATGTTTTGGAACGCTTCTGTTTCTTTCCTTTCCTCTGAGAATGCGATTTGGCCTTGCTACTAGAAGACCCTTCAGGGTTGTCAACTTCCTTTCCAGAGGACTCTCCTGATGAGTGTCCCTTGCCTCCAGGTTGGACCTTCTTCATGGAATTCTCCTAGTGGGGTCACTTATGGAGTCATGTTTTCAGATCTCAAGTGGAATATGACCTCTCTTCTTGTGTCGCTGGTCTGCACAACTGGTTGTGGGTTCGTGCTGCAGTTTCCTTTGTATGTTGGATAATATCTGTAGCAAGACTGCGTTATATTTTTTTTGTTTCTCTTGCTCCTTTATCAATCTCTCGTTGTCAGCCTTGAAACTTTTTAACTCGGCCTTGTGGCTCCTTACAGTTTCAACCAGATCTGGAGGGATTTCCACCGCCCTCCTTTCATCAGATTCCTCATCTCTATTGTGGGAGCCATCCCCCACTTCATGAGACGTCACCATCCTTTAGTATTGGAGTCTTCCCACGATTCAATGATTGTTCAAGTGTTTCCAAAAACACTTATTGTTAGCTAACAGTATATTATTTCATGAAATTTACGTGGTTCAATTTCTTAAATGCATACACATAGTAGAAAGTTTTATTCTTTTCTTTCAATAACATTTTTAACCAGACTTCTTAAGAAAGAGATAAGGTAGAGTGACACTTTTTTGAAAGTACTCCAAATAGAGTTTTTAAATGAATTGTCCATGAGCCCAAGTAGGCCAAGTGTTGTAATCATGCTCTGATACCAATTTGTAACACACCCACTATGGGGTGAGAAATAAATAAAATTTCTGTTCTCCTTACAAGGACGAATCCTTTCTTTTAATGGTCTCTAATTGAGAGGTCGGGACCTAGCCCCTTTTTCTTAGGCGACCTTCACATAGGACCATATGCTATGAATGAATACCAAGACTAAAGGTAGCTAGTTTGGCACTTCAGAACTTCGACATTCAGGGGTTCTTACTCACACAATCCATTTTTCCCGGTACACTAAACCCTGAAGCGAAAGATCCGACGCCCCGTGTTTCCTATTCCCAATGGCTAGGATGAACTTCGACACTCCGGACTTCAGGATTTTTGGCGTTAATAAACCTCTATTCTCCCAAAGTGGTCAATGTCGAGTTGACTACCTCATAGGTTTGACGACCCACGCCTTTTCGCTCGAATCAGGACTTTGCGTTTCAGGATTTTTCGAGACATCTTTCTCCTTTCCTCCCGATAGCCGAATTCCACTCGTGTTAGATCAACGGTATATGATCCTCCCATAATCCAATGAATGTGTTCAATTTCATGAGTTCGAACTTCTCGAGTTTCTACGATTCTTGCCTTTGAAATCCCCGACGTGCGAATCAACGAAATGTTGATCTTTCACCACGTGTCCTTCCCAGCACCAACGAATAGGATCAATTTCACGAGTTTCCATGACTCTTTCCTTCGAAATCCCTGATGTGCGAATCAATGAAATGTTGATCTTTCACCACATGTCCTTCCCAAAACCAAAGACTAGGATCAATTTCACGAGTTTCCACGACTCTTGCCTTCAAAATCCCTGACGTGCGAATTAGCGAAATGTTGATCTTTCTCCACATGCCCTTCCTAGCACCAACGACTAAGACCAATTTTGCGAGTTTGGATTTCACAAGTTTCCACAACTCTTGCCTTTGAAATCCCCGACGTGCGAATCAGTGAAATATTGATCTTCCCCCACGTGTCCTTCCCAACACCAATGACTAGGATCAATTTCACAAGTTCAGATTTTGTGAGTTTCCATGAGTCTTCTGTACACTTTTGAAGGGGTTAAACCCCATGCACATTTCCTGGATCCAACGGCTCTTGGTCCTCACACTCCAATTTGATGGCCTAGATCTGATCTCCTCCTGCGCTTTGGCTTTCTCAAAACTCTAAGTGCCAAAGGCTATGACCTTTAATCCTTCGAAAAACCCTAGACTTCGGGTCTCGTCTGCGTTTCTTAAAATACTATCTCTCCTGAGATTCTGGACTTAGAATAAGTCCACTCCAACTCATTCCTTGTACTAACCCACAAGGAGTCGGTTGGAGTGGACTTATTCTAAGTCTAGAAGCTCAGGAGAGATAGCATTTTAAGAAACGCAGACGAGACCCGAAGTCTAGGGTTTGTCGAAGGATCAAAGGTTGTAGCCTTTGGCACTTAGAGTTTTGAGAAAGCCAAAGGGTAGGAGGAGATCAGATCTGCGCCATCATATCGGAGTGTGAGGACCAATAGTCGTTGGATCCAAGAAAGGTGCACGTGGTTTAAGCCCTTCGAAAGTTTACAGCAGAGTCGTGGAAACTCATGAAATCCAAACTCGTGAAGATGTCCCT
>JASDQU010338518.1:1081-12523 GCA_032191745.1 Picea mariana
AAAAAACCTTAAAGGCTACTTTGTTTTGAAGGTTTCTCCCGTTAACTCTTCGGAGTTGATATTCCTCCGAACCTTTAACTCTTTAAAATTTTTTCTTCGACACTTGGTTGGATTTTGGATCTGTGCACACCTTGAAACAAACCTTCCCTCACACTTCTGCGATCAACCTCTTGAGCTAATCCTCTTGATATTCTAGTTCAAAAACTCCGTCGATGCACTCCTTGTGGACGATATTCACACTGAGCATACAAATTTCACATTATCTCTTCTAATATCTGATTCTAATCAGACTTTGTCAACACATTCCTTGTGGACAATACACAGTCCTTGTGTAAGATCATGGGAGAGAAACAAGTGAAACTTATCTAATGTTTCACATATGCATACATTTAACAATATAACTCATACATTCATGAGACATAAAATAACATAAAATATTCAAGCAACAGTAACACCACACATTTGGATCAATATCCCTATGTTAACTCCATTCAAATGTAAAATGAATATAGCTATGATGAAACAACAATAACTAAAATTCAGCAACAATTAAATCACAACAATCTCCTACTAAATTGCAGCTACCATCGTATCTAGTAGCCTAATCTCCAATAGCCTCATTTGGGCATACAACACATTTACTTATACCAGAGGGTTCCTAGGGTTCCATCTAACCACCTATCTTCTTGAAGTAAAACTAACTACTCTTTAAGAACCGTTACGTTAAAGTCTAAGAGTGAAACTCCCAGATCTCTCACGATCATGCAACTTCCAGCATTTAGATATTCTTCAGTTTTCAATCCATTCAAAAAATATTTGCATGAAACGACGACACTTAAGATTCCAAAATGATTCAAAAGGTGCACTAGGGTGCTAAGTTGTCTCTCCACATGTTCTCTACTAACGATGCTCATGCATCATACTCCCCTGGACAAAAATTCACAGACTCTTGTCCATGAGCTCCTGCACCGACTTCCCATGCTTCTGGATATCAAATTCATTTACCCAATTGGAATCTTCTATTGGGTGTCCTTTCCACTTTACCAAATACTCCAGATAAATATTTCTCCTAGTCTTCTTACTGATCCTCTAATTAATGATATTTTCCATTTGTGGATTTTCCGCTATAGGCATCTGCTTCTCCCATCGAATATGTGGTTGGTATTATGATTTTTCTATGTCATCTTCCCTGTAAGGATATAGGTCTGAAACGTTAAATATGGGTGATATACCCACATCCTCCAGAAACTATATCTCATAAGCATTGGCACCAAATTTCCTTAGGATCTTGCATGGTCCTATCTTCTTCATCTTCAATTTGTTATATGTTCCTCTTAGGAATATTTCCTTCCTGAGATGTGCTAAATCTTGATCTCCCACTTGAAATTGAAGTTCTCTCCTATGATGATCAACTCTATGTTTATACTCTCTACTATTTTTCTACAGCTATTCCTTCATCTGATTATGAAGCTTCTGCATTTCTGCCACGAAGTCTTCTGCTCCAACACTTATGAATTCACTCTTCTCTAGATCTCTCAATTATGATACTCCTCTTGGATTCATTCTGTACACTATATGGAATGGAATATTTCCCATACTTCTGTTCACTAAGTCATTATATGCAAAATCTTCTCGTGACAGAATTTGATACCACTGGCTATGATGTTCACTGACCAAACTCCTCAGCAAATCTCCTAAACTATGATTTACCACCACAGTTTGTCCATTTGTTTGAGGGTGATATCTTGAACTAAAAGACAACTATGTCCCCAACTTCTTCCATAATTTTCTCCATAAATAACCAAAAAATTTAATGTCCCTATCTAAGACGATACTCTTGGGAAACCCATGAAGTCTGACAACTTCCTTGAAAACCAAATTTGCAATGTGTATTGCATCACTAGCCTTCTAGAATGGGATAAAGTGTGCCATATTTGAGAAAATATAAACTACAAAAAATATGGAATCACTTCCCCTTTGGTTTCTCGACAATCCCAACACAAAATCCATGTTTATTACATCCCAAGGCCTATCTGGAATAGGCAATGGTTGATACAATCCAATGTTTTTTATATTTCCTTTTGCATACTGGAAAATCTTACATTTTTTTACAAACTTATTCACCTCTGATCTCATACATCTCTAATAGTACAAATTGTTCAACTTTGCAAACATTTTTTCATGGACGAAATGTTCGGCTAGACACCCACTATCTTTTTCCTTCAGCAGGTTTTCTCGCATTCAATAGTTTTCTATGCACATCTGGCAACCCTTAAACAAAAATCCATCTTGAATCGTATACTCTATACACTGACTTCTATCACTAAGAACAATATTCTTACATGCTTCATATGCTTCTTTAAAATATAGATCATCACAATACATCTCCTGAAGGTTTTCAAACCCTAAGGTATTCACTTGAAATTCTTGCAGAATCATACATCTCCTACTCAATGCATCAACAACCTTGTTAGCATTTCCAGAAATATGTTTAATGGAAAAAGTGATTTTTTTCATAAACTCTACCCACTTAGCATGTCTCTGATTTAACTTCTCATGTTTGGTTATAAATTATTCAGCCTGATTATCGCTATACAAAACAAATTATTTTGTAACAAGGTAGTGAATCCATTTCTTCAAGGCTTGAATTATTGCATAAAGTTCGAGTACTTTTTCTTTAGTGTCATTAAGCTTCTCACTAAAATATGCAACAGGTCTATTATCTTGGCTCAAGACTGCTCCAATTGCAACTCTACTCGTATCACATCTCACTTGAAATGTCTTCCTGAAATCTTGCAAGACCAGAATCAATTGTTTTGTTATCTTCTCCTTCAATATATTGAAGCTTTTCTCAGCCTTTGTTATCCATTTGAAATACTTATGTATTTTTTTCACCTTATCCATCATATGTGCACCAATCCCACTGAAATTTCTAATGAACTGTCGATAGAAACTCGCTAATCCATGAAAGCTTCTCACCTCAAATATACTCCTTGGTGACGACCATTCTCTAATTGCTCTCACCTTCTTGGGATCCATCTTCAATTCATTCGAAGAGATCACAAAACCCAAGATTTTTCATAAAAGAGGATTTCTTTAAATTTATCAACAACTTCTCCTGCCACAAATTCTTCATCACTAATGTTAAGTCCCTCAGATGCTCTTCTTTAGTTTTAATAAAGACTAATATATGATCCAAATATACAATCAAAAACTTACCAATGAAATGTTTCAATACCTCATTCATCAATCTCATAAAAGTACTCACGACATTTGTCAAGACAAATAGCATAACAAGCCACTCATACAACCCTTCATTTTTTTTTAAGGTTGTTTTACATTCATCACCTTCTCTCATCCTTATCTGGTGATATCCACTTTTCAAATCTATCTTTGAAAACAAAATTGCTCCACTTAAACAATCCATTAAGTCATCCATCCTTGGAGAAGAAAATTTGCACCTAATGGTGATCTTATTTATGGATCTTGAGTCTGTACACATTATCCATCCTCCATCCTTCCTCAGACTCAACACAGATGGTATTGCGCATGGACTCAAGATTTCTCAGACCAATCCCTTATCTAATAAATCCTGGACATGTATTTTTACCTGCTTATTCTTTTGAGGATTCAATCTATATGCTGCTTTATTTGGCAGACTTTCTCCTAGTATTAGATCAATGTGATGACTAATACTCCTAATGAGTGGAAATGAATTAGGTAAATCATCCGCTACTATGTCAACAAAATTCTCCAACAGATCCTAAACTTCCTCAAGAAAATCATTCACATAAGTACTTGTAAGGACAACTCTGGGTTTCCTCACCACAACAAATTGCATCTCTTGTTCCTTCTTAAATTCACTTAGGATTTCCATCCCAGTCATGAGAACTATACTTGTGTTGGATTCTTCCTTTACTTTCTTCTCCTCTATTGGAGGCAACATGTGTGTCCTTCCATTCTTCTCCAAAGTATCAGTATTTATTCTCCCATCATGAATGACATTCCTGTCAAAATGGCATGGTCTCCCCCCCAAAAAATGACATACATCCATGGGAATCACATCACAAATAATTTCATCTCTAATCCTCCTATTTTAAATTCAATGAGGCATTTTTTAGTGACCATTACCTGGTGACCTTTCTGCAACCATGAGACTTTATATGGCTTTGGATGTGAAATTTTCTCCAACTCCAATTTCTCCACCATCTATATGGATACTAAGTTATCAGTGTTCCCAATGTCAATTATCACTTTTCATAATCTATCTTTAGTCTTTCAAGTTGTTCTAAACAAATTGTTTCTCTACACTGGATTTTCAACCTCTAGCTCGAATTTCAAGAGAACCTTATTCAACACCAAGGATCTTCTGTCTTCTACACCTTCTGTTTCAACATTCAGTTTCTGCGATTCCAAAATGTGAGATTCACCTCCTTCTTTATTTTTCTCGAGACATTCCCAAGAAATGTGTCTTGTCTTTCCACAGGCATAGCACATTACCTCTCCTCATATGGCTCTTCCTCTTCCTCTATGAAAATAATTTCTTCCACCACTCTATCTCCCTTGAAAACGTCCTCCTCCTTCTGAGTAATTATGTTGTTTTTCAGTCTAACCCTTGGGATTTTGTGCCTTGTCCTGGGAGATTCCCTTACCTTTATTTGGGATTATGCCTCTACTTCACTCGCTCCATTTCCTGGCGAAACTCTCTTCTACCTTCAGTGCAATATGATAAGCATCCTCCATTGTCCTCACTATCATCATGCTTATTTCATCCTGGATCTCTGCTATAGTGTGAAAACCCCCATACAGACTACACTAGGGTTCTAAAGTGCAGGCATAGATAACAGTCTAAAGTATCCTAATTTTAACAACTATCCCAACAACACCCTACATTCATGTATAAAATACAAAGTAGAGGGATCCAGTAGTCTTACCTTAAACTCTGCATCTGGTGTGGATCCCAATGCACTCGGTCATTTCTCGACTGCAAATATCCTCCCAAGATTGACCTGCATTCATCGAAAGAAAAACAAGAAAATACGAACAAGCATTCTACATATGAATTGATGGGTTAGATGTCATAACAAAATGTAAATCAAATATCAAGATTGAACACATCATGTGGTAGGACAAAAAAAATACTTCTTTATATTAATCTCACAAAGTTACTTACAAAATGAGATCGGTGACTGCTCCTCAAACCTATTCCTAGGATCCTCTTCACAAATCGCCAACTACTTCCATGTATCCTTCTTCTCTCAGACTTCTCGCTAGAGAATGGGCATAGGCTGATGGATGATGAAAAAGGGCTAGGATAGGGAATTTTGGCTCAAAAATCACAATGTTGCCTCAAATTCTAGGCCAAGGGGGGGAAATGAAATGGGCAAAGTTTCATTGTAGCTATGTTTATCCTTGGAATGAGACCCCAAAACCTCATTTTATATGATAAAAGGATGGTTATTCAGTTGGGTGATGGGCTATAGGCGGTAAATTTGTTAGGAAACTACCCAATAGCCCGTAATCTCAATGAATCCCTTGCAACTTTTTATTTTTTGCAACTTTTGTGGGTATATGTGAGTTATAATGGTGCATCTAGCATACATACGTGGGATGTAGTGGTGCAGGACACGTACATCTTCAAAAATTTGGGTTTTAAGAAGAGTTGTTCAGTATTGACTTGGAAAAAATAGTAAGTAAGATGTTTTGATGCCAATTATGCATGTATAGTGCAATTTAGGGTTATAACAGATGCCCCCTAATGTGTGAGGTTAGAAGAACATATTATGGTTGAGATACATTACAAATATTCACCAATGTACAAAGCGAGTGATCCCAGAACCAAAGTTTGGGAGGTGCCATCTGCAAAATAACAATTGTCTCACCAAGGCGGGAATACCCATGCTTAGGACGAAATAAATCATGGCTGCCAATCAAATACACTACAGATCCATGTCATATAACTATATAAATTTTAACCACGAGAAATACACAATGGATCTACATCTCAAAATCGAAATATATACATGTATAGTATCCATCTTCAAGAAGCCAAATAATGCCTGATGGTTGGAGATGAGGCTTTCAAAGCTCGAGTAACAACTTCAAGATCTTCAAATATTGGGTACGAGTGTAATGTGAGTGTACGAATTCACTACCCAAAGGTCTTCG
This sequence comes from Picea mariana, assembly GCA_032191745.1. Classification (NCBI taxonomy): domain Eukaryota; kingdom Viridiplantae; phylum Streptophyta; class Pinopsida; order Pinales; family Pinaceae; genus Picea; species Picea mariana. The sequence goes on from JASDQU010338518.1 coordinate 7,250, forward strand.
ATTTCTTGTCGGGGACCAGATAATAGGATCTCGATGATCATTCAGAGAACTTCATTGATTTCGAACAAAGACTTTGATTGGACTTTCGGGATGGTCGTGCATGAGAACAAGAGACAAACTACAGAAGGGATGACTCAATTTAGGTAAAAATTCCCTTGGACAATAGCAATATGAATGATGAGACTAGGGAAGCATGGTACTGACATAAGTTCATGATGCAGGAGGCAACACAAACTCTCCATATGTTTGGAAGAATAACCAAATAGAGGAGGATATAACTCTATGTTACGAGAAAAACTTCCTAAGGTCATCTTAAATCCCAATGCTTGGAAAACAAATGGAAGGATGTGATTTGTCAAAGGGCGACTCATTGTGCTACCATAAAAAGAAAATACTTTTCCCAACCTCTTTTTGGGGTATATTTGACTTTTTTGTCTTTTTGAAAATTTTGAAAAGCTTGAAAAAGAATAAAATAATGCTATGTTACAAAGGAGGAACGAGTGTGGAAAACATACTAGTTCCAAGCGCAAGGAACACACTAATTCTAAGAGCAATGAGACATGTGCAAGGAAAGGACAGTCAGGAAAATTCCTCCATGGGTCTAGGTGTCAAGATGCAAAGGCAAAGTTCTACAAGGCTTGTGTATAAGACATGATTCACAGGTTCAATTGAGAGCACCATGGATCCGACATTAGGCCAAAGACACAGGAATGAAAATGTGATTAATAGGACGCAATGATAACATCCTTCAATGTAAATTTAAACGAGCCCAAAGAAGGTAAGATCAGTGGTTTTTCATTTTAAAGAGTCCAAAAAAGCACAAAAGAAGACTCTATTGGGGTACCTTTTTCGAAGATAGCCTAGTCGGCTCGAAAAAGGGGTAAACTAGCACCGAAAAGACGTCTATTAAAAACCATTTTAATGACTGTGACATAGATAGGATCACTGAACAATCTTTTCAATTTTAAGGAGTCTGAGAAGAGCTTCACTATGGACTCACTGCCTTTTTCTAGAGTTAGTCTCCTAAGCCTGGAAAAGTATAAAATATACTTAGGATAACTCTCCCGGCTAGACGAATCTCCCAAGGTGTACCTTTTTCCTCCTTAATCTACAGGCCATAAAAAGGGGTAAACTCATTCCAGTAGATGTTTTTCTGAACAAATTAACGAGTATGAAAGAACAAGGTCACTCAAAGATCTTTTCAATTTTAAGGAGTCTGAAAAGAGCTTAACTATGGACTCTATAATGGATGTTCTTTTGGAATGGTTTAATGAGTGTGAAGAAACAAGCTCACTTGAAAATATTTTTTACTTTTAGGGAGTCTGAAAAGAGCTTAACTATGGACTCCGTGGGGGTTTCTTTTTCATAAATTTAGTCTCTCAGGCACGAAAAAGGGTTAAAATTATACCTGAGAATACTCTTCTAGAGAACTGAAGTTCGTAGAGTATACCTCTGTTTGTACTATTTACCATCTGGATCGAACAGGGGTAAATTACCACCAGACAAACAGGCCTTCAAATTTTAGTTTGGCAAGAATAAAGGGCAACAAGATCGCTCAACAATATTTTCATGTTTAGAGATTCTGAAAAGGGATTAAGAGAAGACCCATTTTTTTTGGGGGAGTCTCAAGGGTGAGGCCAAAAGTGATAATATATCATACATGTGAAGGCTCAAAATCGTAATCAAGACAAGACTAAAAGGACTCCTAAGCCTATATTCGTTAGCAATGACATGGACACCAAAATGTAACTAGGATCTACCTAGGGCATCCATGTGAGGGTAGGATCTACCACTAAATTACGACACTTCTAGAGTAGCAATGACGGTTCTGTGTCACAATTCGGTGGGGTCAATCCTATGGTAAAGAAAAAAATACAACAAGGTGCAACAAGTGGAGGTGGAATCCTAACTTAAATGCAAACAGTTGGAAAAACAACTTTTACCAAAGGACCTTAGAAAATGACCCATCGCTCAAAAAGTTTCCCAAACCAAAAGTAGAGTAAGTCATAACATCCAATGAGAAACTCAAGAACCATACTAAATGATTTTCAAGCCAGAAAAAATGACAAAAGGGTTCAAAAAATCACAAAAAGGGTCAAAAAGTCTATAAATAGAATCTTGGCAGCTCATTATCACCATTGCAAATTGATAATTGACCAAAAATCCAAAAACACCCCTTTGCTAAAAAAGTTGATTCCAGGAGCTTCAATGGATGAAACGAACTTCTGCTCGGACCAAGTAAGTATGAATAAAACCCTCTTGCAATTCAATACTTACCTTTTTGTTCATTTTATTTTTTTTGGGGGGAACACACTCTTAAAATGGGTGAAGCCCTACGTGTATGCGAGTTGTCCAAGGAAAAAATGCGTATGACCATAGGTAGAAAACAACCTACCCACGTGCATACGTGACTGTGCTCAATACAAGCCATGTACACCCTCAAACACATGGAAAATTTTGAAAAACAAGAGTTTAACTCTCTTTTGAACTTGTCATTTTGTAGGATGTATGTCCATTGAAGAGAAAGGGAGCATGAACACATTGATTCTTTGGTCACATAAGACCCTATTTCTCTCGGTGTATTAGCACAATGCAGGTTGTTGAAATTCTTCTAGTTTCCACTCATGAGGGCATAACCCAAGCTGCTTAATGCCTTGGCAGATTATTGGCACCCAGATGCTAGGGAATTTATGCTCGAGGGACAGTCATTAACTCCAATGACTAAGGATATATTTTTTCTGACTGGCCTCTCAAAGAGAGGGGAACTAGTCAACATTCATGATTTTCCTCCTGGGCCTGACAACATAGCCAAATTGATCGGGGTACACTATAACGATGGCACAGATAAAGTGGGTTCTCAAGAGTCGATCCACAAGATTTCCAACCTATCACTGCAAGTGATAGTTTTACTTATTGGATGGATCACTGGATCTGCGGCCTTACATCAGGCCTCTTGGGTGCACATGCATTGTGAGATACAGTGCTTAAATGCACGAGCGTTTGACTGGAGCACAACCATCCTTGATTGCATGAAGAGACAACTGACAGAGTGTCGTGTGTGGAATAACAAAAACCTTGGGTTTGGGACTGTTTTATGTTCCTTTTTCTTCAAGAGGGTACCCAGTCTTAGTTTGCAAGAGATAGTATGAGGGCATGTGGCCTCTCTGCCAATAGTGTGCAGCTGGGTGGCGGTGTTTCTATGATAGGGGGGAGGGAGTTCCATTGAGGCCTTCGACGATACTTTTTTCGACTGTTGGAAAAACAAACAGTTGGAAAAACAACTTTTACCAAAGGACCTTAGAAAATGACCCATCACTCAGAAAGTTTCCCAAACCATAAGTGGAGTAAGTCGTAACATCCAATGAGAAACTCAAGAACCATACTAAATGATTTTCAAGCTAGAAAAAACGACAAAAGGGTTCAAAACATGACAAAAAAGGTCAAAATGTCTATAAATAGAAGCTTGGCAGCTCATTATCACCATTGCAAATTGAGAATTGACCAAAAATCCAAAAAAAAATACCCTTTGCTAAAAAAGTTGATTCTAGGAGTTTAAGTGGATAAAATGAACTTCTGCTCAGACTAAGTAAGTATGAATCAACCCCTATTGCAATTCAATACTTACCTTTTTGTTCATTTTAGATTTTTTGGGGGGCACGCACTCTTAAAATGGGTGAAGCCCTACGTGTATGCAGGTTGTCCAAGGAAAAAATGTGTATGCCCACAAGCAGAAAACAACCTACCCACGTGCATATGAGACTGTGCTCAATACAACCCGCATACACCCTCAAACACATGGAAAATTTTGAAAAACAAGAGTTTAGTTCTCTTTTGAACTTATCATTTTGTAGGATGTATGTCCATTGGAGAGAAAGGGAGAATGAACACATTCATTCTTTGGTCACATAAGACCTTGTAGCCCTCAGTGTATTAGCACAATGCAGGTTGCTTAAATTCTTCTAGTGTCCACTCATGAGGGCATAACCCAGGATGCTTAATGCCGTGGCAGATTACTGGCACCCAGATGCTGAGGAATTTATGCTCTAGGGACAGTCATTGACTCAAATGACGGAGGATATCTATTTTCTGACTGGCCTCTCAAGGAGAGGGGAACCAATCAACGTTTGTGATTTTCCTCTCGGGCCTAACAGCATAGCCAAATTGATTGGGGTACACTGCGAGGATGGCACAGATAAATTGGGTTCTTAGGTGTCAATCCCCAAGATTTCCAACCTATCACTACAAGTGATAGTTTTACTTATTGGATGGATCACTGGATCTGCGGCCTTACATCAGGCCTCCCGGGTGCACATGCATTGTGTGATATAGTTCTTAAATGCATGAGTGTTTGACTGGAGCACAACCATGTTGGATTGCATGAAGAGACAACTACCAGAGTGTCATGTGTGGAATAACAAAAAATTTGGGTTTAGGATTGTTCTGTGTTCCTTTTTCTTCAAGAGGGTACCCAGTCTCAGTCCACGAGAGACCGTACGAAGGGATGTGGCCTCTCTCCCAATAGTGTGCAGATGGGTGGCAGTGTTTCTGCGACAAGGGGGAGGGAGGACCATTGAGGCCTTCAACGATACTTTTTTCAACTGGTGGTATTAGCAAATTCCAGCTATAGAGGACTACCGCTATGCTGGGATCAACTTCTCCAAGGATCCTGATATGCTCGTACCTACGGGAGCATAAAAAGGAGAGATAGGTATGTTTGTTTTTAATTGTTATTTAATTTTTATTTATTTTATATATATCATTTTTATGTGTATCGTAGCTCATGAAAACTATGTATCTATTATGTACATATGTGGGACTAGTACATCCAACTAATTTTGCACAGATCAGGTGCCATCCATGACCAGAGGCAGTACCTACAGTGGTTGTCAGATCAGGAATGGGGATACCTCCATCCTGGGAGGATGAGAGAGTTTTGAGATGAGTGGAGTGGAACTTCACTGCACTCACTCATATTGTTCCCATGGCCAAGATCGAGGATCTCCCACCATCTATGCAGCCTCATGTTGTCGGGGTGCCATGAACTTGGGTCCAATTCTTTCAGCATTTGGAAAACACCATGGTTCACTACAGCAGGGCCAATAGGCCCTACTGTTAGCTTAGGATGGAGTTGGACTTGCCCTTAGCTTAGGATGGACCACTTACGTGCTGAGGGCACCATTTTGTATATATATATTGTTTTTAGGGCATAATCCCTGTGACATATACTGGACATATTTTTTAGGCTCTTGCGCCCACCTATGTACTCTGAGACTT
>JASDQU010338521.1:0-12643 GCA_032191745.1 Picea mariana
TAAGCACGAGCACAATAATCTTCAGGCTGAAGTTACCTATAGCCCGAATAGGGATTTGACTTCCCACCATAGTAAATTTTTATTTTATTACTATTTATAAAACATTTTTACCCATTTGATATAGTTTTATGCTATTATTTTGTCTAATGGACTAATTAAAACATGGTTTTAAGCTGGTTTTCGTCGTTTTGACTCAATTTTCTTATAGATTTCAACATCATGGTTGGTCGTTTGTCTCCTCAGGCAGGTATATTCATAACCTAGCATATAATATAGGTATTCACTACATCGTGCAGTTTTTCATTATCCTTCAATTACCACTTTTTATGCCTTAGGTACGAACCCATTTATTGCGACGCATTAACCTCCATCTGCTATCATAGCACCGATAATAAATGGTAGAGACTTACCAAACATGGGTACCCTAGTTAGAACCACTTTGTCATTTGGTGCCCATACCATGATTTTTCCTTAGGACCGAGAGTCCATTAGAATTCGATACATGACTTTACAATGAGCCTCATTTCTCATTCATGCACACATGACCTTATTACCCGCGGACTCCCAAAAAATGAGTCTTAGTTAAGCTCTTTTCCGAATCGTTATTAAAAATTGAAAATATAGCCGAGTGATTTGTCCCTTTCACACTCGTTAAAATTGGATTTGAAAGATTCCAACTCGATATCAAAAATGGAAAAGATCGCCGAGTGAACTTGTCTTTTTCACACTCATAAATTGGATTTGAAAAGACGTCTATTTGGCACAAGTTTACCCCTTTTTCACACCAAAGTAGACTAAAATATATAAAAAAGGACATTTTTTGGCGTTAAATTGTGATTGCATCTCATGCCCTTGCTTGCAGTATTGAGCCTTTAGCCGGTTCTCGCTTTGCATTATAAACCATGGACCAAGCAATTTGCATCCTTAACCAAGTAGAGCCTTGTTTATATCCTTCGCAATTTGACACCCTATACCCTGGAGGGAACATCACCCCCAATGTCCATCTCCCACATGCATTTCCTTGCATTGAGCATAGGTATGTTCCACTGTTGGAACTAGTTTTTCTTACTTGCAACACTTGTTCCCTCCTCTGTATCATAGCATTCACTTGTTATGAAAAAAAAAAAAAGACGTGCGGGAAGGGAGTACTATATTGTAATTGGCAACAGTCGTTTCTCCTTTGAACAGAGCACAAAGTTATTGAGTCCTTGCATCATCGTAATTTTGGGTTTAGCATGGCCTTAGGAAGCTGATCTCGTTACAGAATTTTCTCTACCGATTGATTAATCTTCCAGTCACTATAAAGAAAATTATGGATTCCTCCTGCATCTAGTTGTCACATCATTGAGTCTATGTTGTCGGAGTCCACCGTATGTCTCATGCTCTTGTTCAAAGGAATTCTATCAACCTGTGTTGGCCACTCCTCATAAATATTGAGTTTGCATGTCGGCCATACCCTCAGTTTGTCTCAGAATCACATGATACTTTGGTCTTATGATGCACCCTAGCCCTACTTTCATCATTGGTAGGTCACCTTGAACCTAACAATCGAAATTTCATCATGGGTCATTGACTGGGTGGTTTCCCTTGTGTTCGACGATAAGACATCTATTCACACTTTGGGATTCGTGCAGTGTCTTGGATTCCATTAACCTTATTGGTAGTTTTGTCGCCTTTGTGAGTAGTTTTCATCATTGGATACTATTCAGAGGGTCTTTTTTTTGTACCTCTTGCATTTGGCACACATGAAAGACGCACATGGTAATTGGTTCATGAACATGTTCTTTGTCCTATCTCAACCACATCATGAAGCTCTTTCTCTGTTCCTCATGCTGATTGATGAGAGATGCCTTAATGTTCTCCTTTTAGCAGGTCTCTTTCCATCGACTTCAGCTCATGTATTCTGGATATGGGACCTAGAGTTTTATGAGTACCTTGAGGCTTGCAGCCATTAGTGGCAGTATCTCTCGCCATTGACAAATGGGAATACATCAATGTATCATGATCAATGGATCTCTCAAGTGTTTTACACCAGCTCCTTTATTCACATTTGTAGAGATGTACTCGGTGCCTTGATACCTACTTTCATCATTGGTAGGTTGTCTCACGTTTGTTAACGATATACCTCAATGACCGGTAATCAAATGATGCCTCATCATGTTCGACCTCAACTCATTTATTCACATGATGTAGACTTGCACCATTGGCGGATTGTATTGAAGACTTGAAGACATCACTTTGAGGACGCATCTTTCCTAAGCTATTGCTTCCATTTCATTGGACCAATACCTCTTTGAATTTAGTGATCATGGGAGATTATATTGTACTCCATGGTATACATATATCTTCAGATTGATTTTGAGACTGGTTTCACTGGGCCTTGTTCGTGACTATGGAAACTATTGTCATGTAACCGCTTTATATTTGCCTACTCATGGCCATGAACACTTGTTGGTATATTTTCCACATGGATCTGCATTGTATTCTTGGTAGCCATGTATACAAAGTCAATACATAATGTAATGAGCAATTGAGTTCATCCAGATGGGTCTCTACCACTCCACTTCTAGGTTATTTATAATGTATTTCGGCCATCGTAGATACTCCTCTGATCTCACACATTAGGGGGCATCTTTTATAGCAAGATTTTCCTCACCATTGCTATCTTGCACAAAGGGCCTTTTTCCATTTCCCTATGCAGACTTATCAACCCCTTTTTGATAAATCCAGAGACAAAAATATGTATTTTTCCACATATACTCTCCCTATATTCTTTTCAAGATGCGTATATGTTTGCTTCTTCACTACAACTCGCGTATATCGAGATTTTTGCTAGAAAATACAAAATGAGTTCGGGTTTCCATGTCACAAAAAATATATCTGATCTTTGGCCTTCCATGTACTGGAAACATTCTGACTTGGCCCTTCAATTGCATTCTGGAGGCTATAAGAGAACAATTTCGAGATATGGAAAAAGAGGAGAAATCATTCAACTTTGAGAGCAAAGTTACTCTGGAAAAATTACTTCATATTGAGTCTGCATCCCTTTGTCCCTCAAGTTTGAACATAGTGTTCAACCCCCAATCTCTTTCCTTATTGTCGAGAGGACCTCATTACCTCTTTTCTATGAGCTTGCCTTTGGTGGAGGATTGAAGTGGTGGAGACCCAATTGGAAGGAACTTGGTTTCTTGGTTTCGAACCGTGCCGACATGGAAGTCTGTAATGTTGATACTTCTGTTGATTAATTATTAATATAAATACTCCTTTCATGTCCTATCGATATCTTGCAAATATATGATTATTATCCATGGGCATGTTTGTAATGTTTATTAATGGATTGTGCTATCTAATGTGCTAACTCATTTTATATATTGTCACTATATACTTGCATCGCTTGTTTGTTGAGAACTTCTTGCAGGTATAAATCTTTGGGTCAAAGTGCTCAATGGTGGAACAACATCAAATGATTGGATCGAGGTAGGCTTCTTCCTCGTATTACAAATTAGTTGATATAGCACATGTTTGAATTGAGTTGATTTCTACAGTCATACATGTCTGTTGTGGTTTATCCTTGGCCATAGAGAGTTTTTCCCTTCTAACAAGAGGCATATTAGTTTTCCTTGAGAGTTCAAGAGAATTTTTCAAGAATTTATAATAGAGTTACCATGACAAAGGAACAAGAGGTAGAGGAAAAAACATGTTCAAAAGAGGACAAGGTAGTGGAAGTAAAGAAGAATAGGAAAATAATACAAGTGTTGAAAATCCAAGATCTGGAAGAAATTATGAAGCCCCTAAAGGCCAAGGAACTGCTAAAGGAAGAGGAGGAAAAGTTGGTGGAGCATGCTTCAAGTGTGGAGCACAAGGGCATGGAAAATCTGAACACTAACAAAAGGGAAAAAACATGGAGCCCATATATCTTAATGACTAGAGTGTGCCAATAGATCATTGGTTGGAGACAACATTGATGAGGTTCAACAAGAGCATGGAGGGAACCTCATAATCTAGAGAGTGTTGTTGAAGCTAGAGTGTCAACTTAAAGAGGAAGTGCTAGAGAAATGGATGACAATTTTCAAGACTAAATTCAATATTGGAGGTAAGTGTTGTTCACTTATTGGATATGGAGGTAGAAAAATAAATTTAGTGTCTATAAAGGTCATTCATAGGTTGAATTTGAAATTCACCCCACACCAAAATGCATATTGAGTCTCTTGGTTGCAAAGAGACATCATGCAATTGTTTGAGATTATTTTTTTAGTAATTTTCCATTTTGGAATTACCATGATCAAGTTCTTTATGATGCTATGTGACTAGACATCTATCGTATTTTTTTGGGAAGGCCTTGGAAATTTGACAAGAAAGTTGTTCTTGATGGAGTGAAGAAACAATCCTTGTTGGAGAATGGTGAAAACAAGTTTAGGTCGCTACCGATGAAAGAATACAAATGGGACAACATCAATAACAATTGTTACAATAGTGTTAATAGAGTGATGATGTACACAATTAATGAGTTTTTGAAGGAAGTGAAGCTGTAAATATGTTTATTTTTCATTTTTCCAAGGAATATAAACTCTAAGTTGAATGAAAATGACACACTTGTAGAAGGTGTAGCTACATTGTGAACAAAGTTTAAGGATGTAATATCCGATGAGCTTCCAAGGGGATTCCCACCTATGAGAAGTTTTTCCTATCAACTTAACTTTATTAGAGGATCAATTTTACCAAATAAAGTGCCACATAGATTGAATCCAATGGAAAGTGAGGAGATCAATAGGTAATTCCAAGAGTTATTGGACCGAGGAATAATAAAAAAGATATGGATCCCATGTGAAATACCTATTGTATTAGCACTGAAGAAAGGAAATGAGTGGTGGATGTGCATTGATTCAAGGGTCATTAACCAAATCACCATTAGATATCAGTTTTCCTTGCCACAAATGGATTATTCGATGTAGTACCTGAGTGGGACAAAGAACTTCATAAGGATTGAATTGAAGGGTATATATCATCAATTTCGAATTCATGAAGGAGATGAGTGGAAAACAACATTCAAGACAAAGGAAACATCGTGCCATTTGGGTTGATGAATGTGCCTAGTACTTTCACAAAGATAATACATGAAGTGTTGAAACCTTACTTAGGTAGGTGCATGGTTGTGTATGTATATAATATATTGATTTTCAACAAAACTAAAGAAAATAGAATCATGCATAATTTGAAGCATATGTTTGAGTGGTTGAAGTAGAAGACTTTTCTCCTAAATTTAGAAGTGTTCTTTTATGAGAGAAGAACTTGTGTACTTGGGATTCTTGATATATCAAAATATATTGAATATGGATCTTAATAAGGTAAGAACCATTATGGAGTGGCCTATATCAAAAGTTATATTAGAGCTAAGAAGCTTTCACAATTTGGCATATTTCTACCAAATATTCATTCAATGTTTTAGTGGGATATGTGCACCATTTACACAACATGCATGAAGACAGGAGAGTTCCAATGTAATGTCATGATCCACAGAGGCTTTGAATTATTGAAGAAGAAGGAAACTGAGAAGCTAGTGTTGTCTTTACCAAATTTTGGAAAAGTGTTCCAAGTGGACTGTGATGCTAACATAACAATGATTGGAGAAATGCTTACCGAAGAGGGTAAGACAATCTCATTCTTCAATGAAAAGTTGAATGTTGTAGAAAATAAGTATTAAATGTATGATCAATAGTTTTACACCAACATTTAGGCATTAAAGAAGAGGGGGCAATGCTTGTTGCCCAAGGAATTTGTCCTTTACACCAACCATCAAGTGTTGCAATAGATTAATAGCCAAGAAAAGTTAAATTAGTGGCACATGAAATGGGTTGAGGTCATAGAGATTGCTTGTTGCCCAAGGAATTTTTCCTTTACACCAACCATCAAGTGTTGCAATAGATTAATAGCCAAGAAAAGTTAAATTAGTGGCACATGAAATGGRTTKAGTTCATAGAGMTACKCATTTGAGTTRAAGMAYAKATTGGGAAAKTSARACAAAKTTSATGAATCATGATGTTGTAAGAARAAGRAAAKAATTGYTKASTACCATGACAAGGGAKATTGTCGRGTTGGAGGAGATGWAWARTTTGTATYAGGTTGTTGCTAATTTTTTTGAAGAATAGAAAAATAACAAGAATCCATGGAGTGAATATCATACTCCATTATTAGACTACTTCATCCAAGAAGGATTTGTTTCTAAAAATCAATAATTGTTCGTTCCAAGAGGGTAAATGAGGGAGAATCTCATTTGGGAGCTACATAATGGCATATTGAGTGGAAATTTTTTCATGGTCAAAACCCAATAATTGGTCGAAGAGAATTACCAATGGCTAGGAATTTCCAAAGACATGAAGAAATGGATGGAAAGTTGTGAAATTGGCTAGCATGCAAAGGTGAATAATTATAATATTTCATAGTAGAAGCCATTTCTAGTACTATAAACACCATGGGAAGATATCAACATGGAGTTTGTGTTGGGATTATAAAGAACCCAACAAGTTGCTATGTTGACATAGGAAAATGTCACATTGTCAACATTACAAGTTCACCTGACAAAAGAGACCAATTAGAACTTCCTATGTTTGGTATGGTGAACCCTCCAAATTATGGCCCAACTTGTAGATTTTGAACTTGTAAAATAAAATATTGCAAATAGATTCCTAATAAAAACAAAAAAGGTACAATGGAACACACACACATTACACATATATTTTACCCTGGAAACCTAAACCGAGAAAACCAACAACCTGTTTAGAGCCTCACCTCTAATCGTTTATTAATCATATATCTTCATTGTTTACAATAAAATATATATATAGGATCCCATGACATAGGAAACCCCTAATCCATTGAACCAGAATAGACAAAAACCCTAATTCTATAACTAGAATTATAAAACCATCAACGAAAACCATGTGTCGAAAAACTGCTAAAAACAGATGTAAAACATGCCAATTTTTTTTTCTTGTCACCCCCCTGCACACCCTATGCAACACATACCCTCAATATAGTCATGAAAATAATATAAAACATACATAACATTCTCCCACTTGTGGTTTTCTTTTCATACAAGGGGTTACAATGTTACATAGTCAACAATCCAGGGTAACAATGCCCATATATCCTCTATACCAAGATAACTTCTCTGTGCTCATAGATCTTGTTAATAAATCTGCAACATTCTTCGAAGTTTCCACCTTCCTCAAAACACCTTTTCTTCAACTGTATCTGTAACAAAGTGATACTGAACATAAATATGATTTTTCTTTGAATGATAAGTCAGGTTCTTCACTAGGAATATTGCACCATAACTGTCACAATATATCCTCATATCTTGTTGTACCAAGCCAATACCTAAACACAATCTCTGTAACCATACTACTTCCTTTCTTGCATGAGTGATTTCCATGTATTCAACTTATGTAGTTAATATTTCCACTACAGATTGTCTTTGGCTCATCCAACTGATTTCTCCTCCAAAGAGGTTAAACACATACCCACTTGTAGATCTTTTGTGATACATATCTCCAAACCAGTATGGATCAACAAAGCCATGTATGTCCAACACTCTTTTCAATCCTTGTATTCCTTGGTAGAACAATCCATAACTAGTAGTTCCACGCAAATACCTAAAAACTATTTTTACTGATGTTCAATGCTCCTTCCCTGGTTTTGACATATACTTGCTCAAAACTCCCACTACATGTGCAATGTACGATCTAGTACACGACATTGCATACATCAAACTTCCAACTACATTGGCATATGGAACACAGGACATGTCCTCTTCGTCTTCTTATGTCTTCAAAAATTGATCCACAAATAACTTTACACCTACAGGAATAGGAACCATAACCAGTTTACATTCCTGCATATTAAACCTATGCAATATTCTCTCAACATATTTCCTCTTATTTAAATAGAGTTTCTTGTTAGTTCGATCTCTTTTGATTTCCATGCCCAAAATGAAATTTGCAGCACCAATATCTTTCATGTCAAATTTAGAGGACAATTGATTTTTCACATCCTCAATATTCTCCTTGTTGCTTCCTATCAACAACATATAATCCACATACAATACCAAATAAATAAGATGATCACCAATTAATTTGAAATACACATAGTGATCCACTTTTCTCCTTGTGAAGCCAATTCCAAACATATAAGTATCAAATTTTCGATACCACGTCCTTTGTGATTGCTTTAACCCATAAATGTATTTTTTCATCTTGCATACTATCTCTTTATTTACCTTCATAACAAATCCTTTTGGTTCCTTCATATAGATTTCTTCTTCCATATCCCCATGTAGGAATGTTGTCTCCACATCCATACGTTCTACTTCAAAATTAAAGACAAAAGAAACAGGTAAAATAAATCTAATTGACGTTAACATGGAAACAAGAGAAAAAATATCACCAAAGTCAATTCCCTCTACCTAAGAATAATCTTTTGCTACTAACCGATCTTTGCATTTCTCCACTTTTCCTTTTGCAATAAAATTCTTCTTAAACATCCATTTTCTACCAATGGGATTTCTTCCAGTTGGAAATTCCACTATATACCAAGCCTCATTATTTTCCAAATCTTCCATTTCTTCAACCATGGCATTTTTCCATAGTTTTCCATCCTCTAAATCTACTTCCTCCCTAACAATTCTAGGATCATATTCAATAATACACAAAGAAAAATTTGAAAAAAAAATAAGGTGGAGGATACCTTTCTGGTTTCCTTCTTTCCCAAACTAATCTCCTTAATACTATAGTATGAGGATGTTCTTCTTTTGATTCTTGTTCTTCTGTAGAGTTTAATTCATTATCCTTCAACTCAAACTCTATTTTCTCTGGTTATTCCTTCCTTGGTAGGACTTCCTATTTGACTACGTCTTTCATTTCTCTAAATACCACATCTCGACTATACACTACCTTATCATTTTCTTGTTTCCAAATATTATAACCTTTCATACCATATTTATACCTAATAATGGTACACTTTTCAACCTTTTTATCTAGCTTACTCTTATTTTCCTTTGGAACATGAACATAAGAATCACAAGAAAATACCCCTATATGTGTTAGATAGTGTTTCTTACCAGTCCATACATCATGTGGAGTCTTGTCATCTAATGTTGATGAGGGTGATTGATTGATCAGGTAACATGCAATACCCACTGCCTCTGCCCAAAATTCTTGTCCTAACCTATAATGTTCGTGACTTCGATAGTCTAGGAAACACTGCTAATGTGTGTGTAGGATCAAAGGTTTACAACATATAAATGATCATACAAATAATAAATGTGACAAAGGACTACAATGTTTGTATTATGATATCTCTGTGGATTACAAAATGGTCGAATGCGGTTGAATAAACTAACAATACTCGACTAGATCAACATACAAGGGATCTTAGTTGAAACATAAATAAGTAACTGTGGCTGAATAAAATAAAAACACTCGGCTAGATCAAAAGACAAAAGGATCTTATCCGGAATACAAATAAGTAACTAAAAGTTAATACCTGGAATATGGGAGCACTGTGGAATCAATGAAGAATGATGAAAGACCTGGATGATCTTCCCAGTGACTAGGGTGTGTCTTTCAACACTGAAATCAACCAGCTGGTGTCTTCCTTCTGGAATACACTGAACTATCTCTCCTGATATGCACCTCTTCTCCTCAATGACAAGTCATAATCTGCATAATGATGAATTAGGTCACTGACCCTTCCTTTATAGCTTTCCAAAACCCTAAATCATGTTGAAACCCTAATTCACTGTTGACTTCCAAAACCCTAAATCACTGTTGAAANAGTGCTTTTAACCCTTTTTAGCTCAATGTCACTTTCCGAATATAACACCTGTGACTGGAGTGACCTCTAGTAACCCTGTTTACCCCTCTTTGGCCTTGGCTATAGTCTAACGGGGTGATTTAGACCATTAAGTCTCCTCTCTGGAGCTCCTATTTGGAAAGGGTCATTACAGTCCTCCCTTCCCAAAATTGCTTGTCCTCCAGCAATACCATTCCAGGGTGCTACAACACCTGCTTGCTCTTCCAAGTAGCATCCTCTACTATAAGACCTCTCCATCTGATCAAACACTCTCTGATGACCCTACTCCTTAGTTTCCACTCCCAGATTTCCAAAACCTCCTTTGGAACTAACTCCAACTATCCCTCCTCATTCAATGGGGGAAGCTCCTCTGATGTGTTAATGAATTGTTCCACTGCCTTTTTTAGGAAAGACACATGGAACACATTATGAATCTTGCTCCCCTCTAGAATCTCTAGCTCGTAAGAAACCTCGCCTACTCGATGCACGATCCTGTAAGGACCATAAAATCTGGGTTTGATATTCTCGGCCCCACTCTTCTTCAGAGATGACTGTCTGTAGGGTTGGAGTCTCAAGAAAACCAAATCTCCAACCTCAAAGCTACACTCTATCCTGTGCCTGTTCACACTTATCTTATGTCGGTTTTGCACCGTCTGTAGGTTCTCTTTCAACAAATTGAGGATCTCCTAACTCTCTATGATCCAATCCTTGGCCTTGGGAGATCTTCTCTCCCCGAAGACCAAGTCTACCAAAGTGGGAGCATCATATCGATACAATGCTCGGAAGGGTGTCATACCAATGGACATGTGGAAGGTGGTGTTGTAGCAATGTTCTCCTAAATGTAACCACTTTACCCACATTCTCTGTTGTCCTCCTACATAGTTCCTCAAATACCCTTCAACCCACTTGTTGACAATCTCGGTCTGACCATCTATCTAAGGGTGATAGCTGGTGCTAGGTGTCAACTTTGTCCCCACCAACCGAAACAACTCTCTCCAAAATGTCCTTATGAACCAACTATCCCTGTCACTAATGATGTTCTTTGACAACCCATGAAGTCTGAAGACCTGCCTGAAGAAAATCTCGGCTACCTGAACTATGTTGTACTCTGTCGGTATAGTGTAGAAGTGAGAAAACTTGGTCAATCTGTCGACCACTACATAGATACAGTCCTTACCTTGGACCTTGGGTAGACCGGTGATGAAGTCCATAGATATACTCTCTCATTTCTGCTCTAGAATGGGGAGTGGCTGAAGTAGCCCTTTTGGAAGAGCATGCTTTGACTTGTTCTGCTGGAAAGTCACACACTCACTGACATGTCTCATAACGTCCTGTTTGAGGCCCTTCCATGAGAACCTCTCTCTAATCTATCTGTAGGTTTTGAAAAAACCCTGATGGCCTACTAGAGGTGAATCATGAATTTCATTGAGGATCTTCTTCTTAAGCCCTAAATCTGGCACCAAGTAGACTCTATCCTTGTAAAATATGACATTGTCAATGACCCTATACTGATCATCCTGTATCTTCCCATCCATCACCTCACAAGTGAACTTGTTCTTGGAATATTCCACTAACAAGTAGGATTTCCAATCTGTTGAAATCTCCATCAAAGAACATGCCGCGGGTCTCCTCGATAGTGCATCGACCACAATGTTCTTCTTCCGCTTGACATACTCTATGTCAAATTCAAATGCCTATACCTTTTTCACCCATTTTTGTTGGTGCTCACTGAGGTCCTTCTGCTCAAGGAAATACTTCAAACTATTGTGATCAGTCTTGACCATGAATTTGTTTCCCACCAAATATTGTTTGAACTTGGTCAAGGCATGCATTATTGCCAACATTTCCTTGTCATAAATGGAGTACAACCTCTCAGGTTGACTAAGATTTTGACTCTCAAATAAAATGGGGTGTCCTCCTTGCATCAAAACTGCCCCAATCCCTTCGTCGAATGTGTCACACTCTAGTACAAATGGCAAGGTGAAGTCTGGTAGTGACAACACTGGATGAGTGCCCATGACTTCCTTCATGTGATCAAAGGCTTCCTATGATTTCTCGATCCATATGAAGGCCCCGTTCTTGGTAAGATCTGTCAGTGTTGCTCCAAGCTAAGAAAAACCCCAGACGAATCGCCTATAATAGCTACACAGCTTGAAGAAGCTCCTCAATTCTATCACATTCTTGGGCGTCGACCAATCCAGAATGGCCCTGATCTTCTCTTGGTGCAACTGTACCCCCTGTGCACTGATGATGTGGCCTAATTAAAGAAACTCTGTCATACCAAACTCGCACTTGAACTCTTTGGCATATAATGACTGTGCCTCCATGATGCTCAATACCTCATCTAGGTGCCTCATATGCTCTTGCCATGACTGACTATAGATCAATATGTCGTCGAAGATAACCAATATTGATTTCCTTAACTGATCCCTGAATATATGGTTCATGCAAGACTGGAATGTAGCGGGTGCATTTTTTATCCCAAATGGGATAACCAGGAACTCAAAGTCTCCAAAATGACATCGAAATGTCATCTTCTCTATGTCCTGCTCTTGGATGCTGATCTAATGATATCCAGAGCATAGATCAATTTTTGAGAAGAAAACTGCCCCATGTAGTTCATCCATCAACTCGTCAATGAGTGGGATAGGGTTCCAGTTCTTGATGGTTTTATTTTTCAAGGCTTGGTAATCAATTCACATCCTCATGGTACCATCCTTCTTCAGAACTAAGACAATTGAAGAATCGAATGGGTTGTTGCTCGATCTGATGTTTCCCATCACCAAAAATTCCT
>JASDQU010338522.1:0-12533 GCA_032191745.1 Picea mariana
TGAATATTTTTACAAAACTATTGCTAAACATTTTACATTTTGCATATTAAGGAATAGTAAGGTTAGCCCATGTTTCTACATTTTAATATAAATTTTCATCCTTAAAATCATCCCTAATGCTATGATATCACTATGGTAACTACCACATTTGGTATTTTATCTTCAAAAAGGAGACGTGGTTACAAATGTTTTGTTGTTTAGTCTTCAATTACTCATTTTCCACTAGTGAAAAGAAAGACTTTATTGCTCAGTGTCAACCTATGAACTTATATATTTTCCATCATGTGCCTTAAATGAAACTCACTGTCACCTTTAACTTAGAGAGCCAAATCATGAATGTGTGAAGTGGTTGGTGAAGGAACTCTATTTTGGTAAATATTATGCACCTTTTTTTTTTATCTTATTATGATCAAGTTTAATAATAAATGAAATGAAAGTGTTCATTATTTAACATATGTTATCCATAGATGATTTTAGAGGCTAAATTTCGCAAATGGGCTAAATTTCCATGATTTTTCACAAAAAAAGATTCGCCAATTTACATTTTTTCTAGAAATGATTTTCCCAAATTCCATAGAATAAAATTATCTTTCCTTAAAAATCGCCAAACTTTATAGAAAGTATATAAAATCCTTAGAAATTTGAATATTTTTACAAAACTATTGCTAAACATTTTACATTTTGCATATTAAGGAATACTAAGGTTAGCCCATGTTTCTACATTTTAATATAAATTTTCATCCTTAAAATCATCCCTAATGCTCTCATATCACTATGGTAACTACCACATTTGATATTTTATCCTAAAAAAGGAGACGTGGTTACAAATTTTTTGTTGTTTGGTCATCAATTACTCATTTTCCACTAGTGAAAAGAAAGGCTTTATTGCTTAGTGCCAACCTATGAACTTAAATATTTTCCATCATGTGCATTAAATGAAACTCACTATCACCTTTAACTTAGAGAGCCAAATCATGAATGTGTGAAGTGGTTGGTGAAGGAACTCTATTTTGGTAAAGATTATGCACCTTGCAGTGTTGATATATATATATGACATTGTATATCCCACAATGTACATCAATGCAAGATGCATATTTCTCGCCCTCTACTTTATGTAAATAAGGATTATGGGGAAAGGAACTTGGCAAAGAAGATGTACAATCATTTTTTGAAAGTGTGAAATCCTTTCAATCCTTACTCTTATCTGTAATGACCCCTCTGTTATGACTAGGACATTGGATTACTGAGAGTGGGGTGAATCAGTAATAGAGAAATTGAATCATTTTCTAACCACAATATGCAAGTGTTATATCAATGTAGCATTATCATCCAACAGTTGCAAAGTAAATAAACAATGAACAAATGAGCAATCATACATATACACAGTACACCAGTGTTTTTACGTGTAAACCCAAAGCAGGAGAAAACCACAAAATTCTTTGTTTTATATGTCTTTAAGAATTAGATTCATTGGAAGCACCAAATTCCTTTATTTTCTAGCTGCAACTGGAAGGAGGATCCAACCCACTAGTTTCTCAGGTTACACCCTAAGGGAAGATTCAACTCCCCAATTCTCTGGCTACAACCAAAAGGAGGCTACAACCCCCTATGTTCTTCAGCTACAATCGGAAGGTGGCTACAACCACCTGTCATTTCCTCGTCCAACCACCCTGATGTAGAGGTAGAATGATGGAAACACTGTCACATTATCACTGTGATATATACCACTGTAAATTTGTACAAAACTGTACCACTGACCTGCAGACAACCTGCACTACTGCCCCTGCAATCAACCTATACCTGAACTGAGAATGTATCAACCAAATACAACCAATACATGACCTATAGTTCTGTAGCATGTGTATGTACATGCCCTATCTATTATGCAACCCGTGTATGTATGCATCATGTCTTTTATGCATCCTACGTATACCCTCTGAAACTAGGGTTCTTTATTCTGAAATTTTTTTACCCTCTGCAACTTCTTTCACATATATCTACAACTTGTCATTGTATCCAGACTGTAACTGTACCCTGTGCATGCATCCTCATATATATATATATATATATATATATATTCATGTTCCATATAAGTGTGTGTAATAATGAACAAGTATAATAATCCACACATGATCTAGACATCAAAACCCTTTTTGATATTCAACATCTCAATACATCAACCACTTCACAAATACAAGCTCTCAACCATGTGCCACAAAAACCATTGGCCATGTGCCAAGAAATACAAGATGTTCCTCAACTCTAAAAATAATTCTCAATGACAAATGTTGATTATACCAGCAATGTATCTATAGATCTGACTTATACAAAGGACCCCATGCAACCAATACTCTCTATAGGGAGAATCCTCAAATCTCCATAACCATTTCTCATGCATACCTCAAAATCCAACTGCTCATAGAAATAAGACACACATTTTGAACCAGTGGATAGATCTGATGTATCTGATCACTGTAGACCTTCCTGGGAGCTTGATCTCAAAATATAAAACCTTGGCTTCTTCATCTCCTCATATTTCCATGGCTTTTCTCTCAAGTACGCATCATGTTATAATGATAGTCGACGTATGTATGCGCCTTGTTGTACTGGTAGCCCGCGTATGTACGCACCCTATTGTATCGTTAGCCCACATACACCTTAGAACTTAGGGATTTTTAATATTCATTGTAATTATGAAACTTTCACCGTCAACCCTTTGTGCTACCTCAGACTTTCGCAACTTAAGATGTATCAATGAGTACTTGCAATAAGCCTTACACAACAATAAATATTCAATGTGCTCAACTGTGATTAAATGAGAGAGCCTTGCCTCTTATTTATACTTTCATGTAGCATCCTCAAGGGGTTGTCTTTTAACCATCTTAACCCACTTTCCCTATTTTAGGGTTAACCCATTTATAACCACTTGTCCACTTAACCAATTTCCATAATTATTAAGTTCTCCATTAAGTTTCTTATTTAAATAATTTATTTTGCATCCTCTTTTAGTTATAGTACACTCATGACTTCACTTTATTATTTAAATAATTTCTTATTTGCAAACACGTTGACTACTTTGACCTTTTGGGGCTTCAAGATGACTCATGAGGGTTCTCCAACTTCACATGGCCATAACTCTCTAACCGTGAGGAGTTATGTGACGTTCCACATACCACCGGAAATTGTATGACATGTACTATCGATATAGAATAGTATTACCTACAAATATATCAAAACTAATACTATTATCCATCAAACAAAATTGGGTCCATTAACCAAACCTTTGTGCTACCGGAATTCGCTACCGAACTTTCTTCAAGAGTTGACATCAATGACAACCAATCCAATTAATCAACAATCTCCCCCTTTGGAATTGAGGGAAACAATCTGATGCAATACTGAATTCATATCACTCATGCTCCCCCTATGACCATCTCTCCCCCTATAACCATGACTCTGTGCTCTGCATATGATAAATCTCTCCCCCTTTGTCATCAATGGAAAATGTATCTTTCCATCCGGGCCTGGTCCCCCTAACTAAACTGTCCTTGGGGAGATTCCCCCTAACTGAAATCTTCCTTAAATTGATCTCCCAACCTGAATTGTCCTCTTTATGGTGCTTCCTTGTGTAAATCTAATACATATAATATAAGCATTCAAAAGCATTCATTTTGGAGTAGAAATTACTCTGAGCCTCTGGAGAAGATACTCAAAGGCTTCTCTTGGAAGCGGTTTTGTAAAGATGTATGCCACTTGTTCTTTTGTGCCCACATATTCAACTCTGATGTTCTTCTCTACAACTTGTTCTTGTAGAAAGTGATACTTGATTGGAATATGCTTCATCTTGGAGTGCATCACCAGGTTCTTTGAGATATTGATGGAGCTTGTATTATCACAATAGATCGGAATGGGATCATCATACTCAACCCGTATATCTGTCAAAGTTTGTTTCATCCATAGAACCTATGTACAACATGTTGTTGATGCAATATACTTTGCCTCGGCTGTAGATAAGGATACTGATGATTCTTTTTTACTTAGCCATGATACTAAAAACTCACCCAAGTAGAACATTTCTCCACTGGTGCTTCGTCGGTCATCAATGCAACCTTCCCAATCTGCATATGTGTAGGCAATAAGTGATAGATCATGTCCTTTTGGATACCATAATCCAAACTCTTTCGTTCCTTTGAGATATCTGAAAATCCTCTTCACTGTTAATACATGTGATTCCTTTGGTGCTGCTTGAAATTATCCCACCTATCCAACTACCTGCATTACATCTGGTCTAGATGTTGTCACATATAGTAAACTACCAAGTATTGACCTGTATTGCCTCTGGTCTGTAGACTTTGAATTATCATATTTTCTCAACTTGCAACTGGATTTCATAGGAGTGACAAATGGTTTTCAATATTCCATTCCGAACCTCTTTAGCATTTATCTGATATACTTGGTTTCAAAATAAAAATTCTTTGGTTTCTTTGACGTATCTGAAGACCCATAAAGAACGATAGTTCTCCGAGTAATGACATTTCAATTTATTTTTCATAAACTTTGCAAATTTCTGGCTTAACCTATCATCATTGCTTCCAAAAATAATATCATCAACATAAACTTCAATTAATAAAATATTATCTTGAGTTACCTTGATGTAGAGGTTGTTGTATGCACTTCCTTTTCTAAATCCTGCATGTTGTAGATATTTATCCAGTCTAGAGTACCATGCTCTAGGAGCCTGTTTTAGACCATACAAGGCCTTCTTCAATTTACACACATAATCTGCGCTCTCTGACAACTGAAATCCTTCTGGTTGTTCAATGTAGACTTCTTCTTCAAGTTCCCCATTCATAAAAGATGATTTCACATCCATCTGATACACTTTAATATTCTTGGAGCATGCATAAGCTAGGAGAAATTGGATTGCTTCCATTCTATAAACTAGAGGAAATGTCTCTTCAAATTCGATTCCTTCAACCTTTGCGTATCATTTACATACCAATCTAGCTTTATTCCTTTTAACCTGTCCATCTTCATTCAATTTATTTCTGAATACCCACTTTGTGCCAATCACATTCTTATTCTTTGGTCTTGGAACCAATTCCCAAGTGTCATTCTTCTCTATTTGATCCAATTCTTCATCCACGGACTTATTCCAAAATTCATCCTTGTTGGCTTCTTCAAAACTGTTTGGTTCAATCATAGATGAGAGTGCTAGGTGTGTTTGTTCTGGTGAACGAATTCTTCTTCTAGTCTCATCTCTTGCATCTTTGTTTCCAATAATATGATCTGAATGATGATTCTTTTGTACTTTTTTGCTAGGTTTCTTTGGAGGTGCTTGTTGAACCTTCTCTTCTACTTCTGTCTGACCCTCTTCATCTTCCCCTTCTACTTCTTCTTCATCTTTTTCTTCTTCTTTGTAAAGTTGTTCCATTGATTTATTTTCTTCTTCCTTTAATTATCATCTACCTGTTTCATCAATTGTTACATTGATGCTTTCCACAACTTTGTTCAACCTCATATTGTAACACTTGTATGTGTTAGAACCCTATATAATAGGGAATCAGTGTTCTGAATAATATTTATCATTTTCAGGCATATGTGTTCGCTCATGACGCATGGCGAAGGTAGCGGAAAGCGCCCGACACTGACCAAGCATAAGATGAGTTCTTGCGCACGAGCTTCAAGGCGAATTCCAGTGCATTTTTAGCAACAAATTGTGGATTGGTTTGAATGGAAAATTTTTTTTACTCTTGTGGGTCAAATGTAAAGATTGGGTTTATTATGCCTAAGTTGGGTTTTATAATCTATGTTTGGTGAATTCAGCTAAAAAATATGGCCCCTCGGCCTTTGCCTTTATGCAGAGTTTTATGAAAAAAATAACAAATTTTTTAGCAAAATAGTATTGGCCTAGGGCCAATCTCCAAGCCTTCAGAACCAAGAGTCAGTGCCATTTCATACACCAACAACCAACACACTAGCCAGCGCTAGCACCTAACTCCAGAGTATAGCCTTGGGCTCATGTCATCGAGTGTATGTTGCAAACATTCACATATACAAAGGCTTTTAAATCCCTTCTCCTCGTGAATGTGGGATAATGCCCTCAGAAAGCCAAAAATATAAAACACAACTCTAAACCCTCTGCCAGGTGTTTGAGCTGGTTTCAAGGCATCGATTGCAGGGAGCCACACATCTGCATCAATGACAACACAAAAGATAAATATAAGAGAACTCATCCAAAGCCCTATGGATGGAACAATGGGCAAGGCCAAGGCCCTCTGCCTGATCACATTAGAAAAGAAATCATATAGCTCGTTTTTCCCGACGATGGCTACAATTATCTTATTCATTTGAGGGAAATTAGGGTTTTCGGAGGGGGTTCTACCTTTGTTCCCTCCAGGAAACCTAGGTTGGAATCCATACCACCAGATGTCAAGGCTTATGACGCATCTAATCTACAAGCTCCAACCTGTAATGAAGATGACTCAAATTCCAGTGCTCTGTAGGGTGTGAGTTCAAGCACACGTTATATGCGCAATGTTCGAAAAGCTGTTGACCCTAAAGTACTTGCTCAACTTGATATAAGTGATGGTTCTGAGTTTGATTCTAATGTTGAAAACTTGGAAGAGGACTTTGTTGTCCAAGCTAATAAATTGGAAGAAGAGGATGGAGAAACTTCTACTAGATTACCAGAAATTAAGCAAGAACATGTTCATGCCAATCAATCTTTGTGTGTTGAAGACAACAGCAATGCAGCTCCGGTTGACAATGCATTGTGATTTCCTACAGGTAAAACCAGAAACGGAGTTTTGGTCGAAAGAATGCAGAGAACTCCCAGACTTCTAGACGAGCAGTTTGAACAGCTTGCTCTTCGTGAATATAGTGATGGTGACAGTGATGCTTCTGACATCTGTGATCATGATGTGGTTGGTGCTGGAAATATTCATGCCCCGGAAATTGATGTTGCAACGAAATAATTCTTGACTAACAACTTAGACTTTCAAGATAAATATACAGTTCCTACTGATATTCACATTGATAAGATTTCAAAAAACTCAAGCGAGAATCAAGATAGTGCAATAGTGCGCGACGATACACCTGTAAATAATGTGATTTCTAGACGCAAAGTGTATGGTGAGATGTATGCAAATGAATCTCAAGATGAAAAGGAAATTATGCTAGTTGAGGACAGCAGTGATAATGAAGATGAAACCCGGGACTGTGAAACCATTGTTTCCACTTATTCCAACCTCGACAATCATCCTTCGAGAATAGGTGCTCCCCAAAAACTGGGTAGAAAGGATATTTCTCAAAATTCTCATAAAGCTTCAGATTTGAAAGGTCCAATCATATTTCTTTGAGGAAAGCAACAACTTCCAGTGGATTCCTATGACATTTGCATCAATAATATCCTGGCAGTTGTAAATAAAAAGTTTCTCTATGATTATGCACAAAACATTTGGCAGTGAGAAAGATATCAGGCTTATCCACAGTGGTCGATCTACTACACTTGTCATCAATTTCATGATGCAGTCACAGGTGGCAGAGCATGTTTAAACAGAGGTGGCAGAGTATCCCGTTTGTGAGGAGCCCTTTCTAATGCATCAGGCAGTCAAGACACCAGAACAGCTAGAATGAATGAAGAAGATCTATGATTCGAGGTAGATCCAGAATGATCATCTCCAGGATTCCAGGCGGTGGTTAGAGCATTGATTTTCCAGCTGGCAGCAAATCTCTAACCAACTTCCAGCATGCCAGATGTTTCAAGCAACATTTATCAAATGGAACCTTCCTTTGATTTGTTGTCCTGTTTGTTTTAGAGATACTCGACATGTGTCTATGTTTGTAGCTGTTTTCTATTTTCAGAAAACAGAGTTATGGGCTCGGGTCTTGAGGGGCTGAGGAAATTTTTATTATTTATACACCTATAAAGACTAACAGAGGGTTCGACTGGGCTGATAGGAGAGGGTTTCGACCTGTAACTTTTATTTTTCTTTGCTGGAGCTGAGGGTTGTGTTTTAGCAGAGAACTTTTTTTGTATATTCAAAGACTGATCAGTAAAGGACAAGTTTTTCATAGGATTCCTGTGTGGAGATATTGGTGATGTTTTTTCTCTGTTTAATGTTTTTCCTGTGATCATTATGCTTGTTTTCATTTTCTTATTATCAGAAGGAAAGTAATAGAAGCAGAATTTATCAATAGATACTCTGCCTCTGAGCTTGTGATAATCTTTATGTTTCTCCTCTAAAAAGCTAGTTTAGGAATTCTTAGCTGCTCCTTTGCCTGGATTTTTCCTCCCCTATTTCTTCCTCAAAATGACACCATCAAAACTTGATTCGATCCAATATTGCCGCTACCTTGCCCTGTGAAAGAACTTTGTCCAGATCTAAGAGTAAAACACATTGTTTAAATCGCAGACCCCATTTTCCCAATGGCCCTCCTGGCTGTCCCAAACTAACCATTTTAAAATCAAAACCATATACTTTTATAGCTAGCCTAAAACCCATCCCCTGCAAAACAAGTTAAATCTAAAAGATAGATCCCTCTCTGAGTCTTGGAGGGCTAGATCCAAGACTCGAAGCGGTTCGAGGTTACCTCTGTGATTGCCTCCGCAGCCTTAGGCAAATTACAGAGTGCTAACAGTATGATTTCCTAGTACTTGAGTAACCAACAAGTACTCATTTTTCCACATGAGAGTCAAACTTTCCCATTCTACTATCTTCTCTTTTGATGTAGCATTTGCTTCCAAATACTCTGAAGTGATTCACATTTGCTAGTCTTCCTTTCCATGGCTCGTAGGGAGTTTTGTCAGTGTTTTTTCTGAGCATTACTCTATTTTGAATGTGAATTGTTGTATGCACTGCATGTGTCCAAAAGATATCTATCAATTTGGAATCCATTAACATTGTTCGAGCCATTTCCTGTACTGTCCTATTCTTTCCTTCAACAACTACATTCTGTTGAGGTGTCCTAGCAACGAAAAATTGTCTTTTTATTCCATGCCTACTGCAGTAGTCCATAAATTCTTTTGAAGTGAACTCTCCTCCATTATCAGATCTCAAACATTTGATTTTTGAATCCATTTCATTTTCAACCATTTCCTTGTAGACCTTGAAGTTTTCAAAATCTTCTAACTTATTCACGAGAAAGAAAATTGAAGTTATTCTTGTATAATCATCAACAAACAACATAAAATATTTCTCACCTTTTAAACCCTTTGTTGTAGTTGGTCCAACTAGATCAATATGCACAATTTCTAGTGGTCTTGTCATTGTATATTCCTTTGATTTAAACTTGGTCTTTGTTTTCTTTCCTTGCTGACAATGCTTGCATAAAGTGTTGGTTAGTTTTGTGATCTGGGGCATTTCTCTAATTTCTTCCTTTTTATTGAATTTGAAAATGTTATCAAAGTGTATGTGACCCATTCTTTTGTGCCATAGCCAACTTTCATCTTCCTTTCCTAGAAAACACTTTTCATTTCCAATTTCACTTAATACATATATGTTGTTTGAAGTTCTTGCAGCTGTTGCAATCAATTTTCCTAAACCTTATTTTCTTATCTCACACTTTTGTGAATCAAAAGTAACTTTATGACCTTGGTCACACATTTGACTCACACTTAGAAGATTATGTTTCATATATTCTACTAGTAGAACATTTTCTGCCTTGGTATTCTTGTTTCCAATTCTCACTGTGCCTTTTCCAATGATTTTAGTTGAATCATCATTTTCGAAGGATACAAATCCATTTATTTCCTTTCTTAATGTAATAAAACTGCCTTTATCACATGTCACATGTTTTGAACAACCACTGTCAACATACCAACCACGTTTCTTCTTCTTATATTGTAGAGCAAGTGTGCATTCTTCATTGCTATATTGATTCTTCTTTCTTGTCCATGTTCCCTTCTGAGGTTCTTGTCTGTGACTGTTGTTGTTATGTTGTGGTTCTCTAGGAGGAACTATCATTCTGCAATCTTTGTCCATGTGTCCAAATTTTTTACACTTGTAGCATTCCACTTAAGTGCTCAATGATTCAAACATGTTGTAACTTATTCTCTTTGTTTCACTAGGCCTTCTTGGATAACCCTTTTATGTATGACTTTCAAAGTTGTTTATGTTCCTGATGTTAGCTATGCAATTCATAGCTTTGTGTCCAAAATTATTGCATGCATAACATAAACCAAAAAATATAGTTTTATACTTGGGAGTTGAATATCTTCTGAAAGGAGTTACTCTTATAAATCCTTCTTCTTCCTGAGGCCTATCTGGTGGTTGTTGATTTTGAAATCTGAATCTTTTCAATGGAGGAGTGTCCCTGTAATCTTATTTGCAGGTATTCCTATCCCTTTGATTGTTTCTGCATATTTTTTTGGATATGTTTCTTGTTATGTTGTTTTGGATCTTGATCCTTTTTCTGTCTAATCGTATCCAAGTCTGGACTTGTCATGATGAGGCTTTTGACTGTTGATATTTTTATCCAAAACTTTTGAGTTGTTCTGCATATTTTTCCTTTGAATATCCTTTCTTAATGTGACAATCTCTGCTTCTAAATTTTCAATGATCCTGTCTCTTTCTTGTAGTTGTTCTTTGAGTGCTTCTTCAATTATTTTATCTTATTCTATTTGAACCTTCAAATTTGTGATCATTTGTTCTAGTTCCTGTGTGTTTTCTTTCTTGTTTACTTCCACTTGTAGCTTCTTGTTTTTCATATTTTCTCTTCTTATAACTTCTATGGAAGTCAACAATTATTCTTGGTTTTCAACTTCTGCCTCTTCATATTCTTCTTTGGTGTCTTCTTTATCAGAGTCTTCTATTGCCATGAATATAACTATTTTTGTCTCACTGTCATTGACTTCATCTTCATCTGATGAGGAGATGTCTTCTTTGGTGCAAAAGATTTTCTTGAAAGCTTTCTTTATGGTTCTTTTTCCTTTATATGTTTGTTTTCTATTTGAGTAATCTTCATCATTCCTCTTATTTTTGTTATGAAGACATTTGTTAGCAAAATGACCAATACCATCACAATTAAAACAAATCAATGGAAGCTTACCTTTGTATCCGTCGTTGGTTCCCTTGTTCAATTTTCTGACAAAGTTGGCCACTTCTTCATCATCTTTTAAGATGTCACTATTGTTGCTATGTTATTTTTCCTTTTGATTTCCCTTTTTCTTTGACATTTTGGATGCTTTGAAAGCTACTTCTTTTATATTTGTATTTTCTTGTTCACTTCTCATTTCATATGCTGTGAAAATTCAATGTAATTCGTCCATGCTTATTGAGTCTATATCTTCTCTTTCTTCTAGTGTTGATATATTAGGATAAAATCTCATAGGAAGAGTTCTTAGTACCTTTTGAACAATTACAAATTCTTTAATTTCTTCTCCTGATCCTATGATTGCATTTACTATTTCATCGACTCATAAGAAGTAAGATGCAATATTCTCATCTTCCTTCATCTTTAGTTGTTCGAACTGACCTCTGTAAGTTTGAAACTTTGCTTATTTGACTTTTGAATCTCCTTCATAAATATTTTGAATCTTGTCCCAAATCTCTTTAGAGTATTTACAATGTATAACTTTGGTGTATACTAATTCACAAAGACCATTCAGAAATGTATTTGTGTCTTTGGAATTATTTTGACCGAGTTTTATTTCTCTTTCATTTTTCAGCAGAACTGTTGGTTCTTTGTATCCATCTACAACTGATTTGAAAATTTCAAATCCCTATTCCTGTATATATGTTTTCATCCTTCTACTCCAAAATGCAAACTTATGTCCATCAAACTGTGGTATTCCATTTTTATACATGTTGTTTATCTCCATGATCGACCTTTCAGTGGTTAAACTAATTTTTGATACCAATTGTTGGATTACTGAAAAGGGGGGTTAATCAATAATAGAGAAATTGAATCCTTTTCTAACCAAAATTTGCAAGTGTTACATCAATGTAGCATTATCATCCAATAGTTGCAGAGTAAATAAACAGTGAAAAAGGGAGGCTCCAACTTCCTTTGTTTTCCAGCTGCAACTAGAAGGAGGCTCCAAACCCCTAGTTTCTCAAGCTACAACTTGAGGGAAGCTCCAAATCCCTAATTCTCTGGCTACAACCAGAAGGAGTCTACAACCCCCTATGTTCTCTGGCTACAACTGGAAGGTGGCTACAACCACCTGTCCTTTCCTCGTCCAACCGCCCTGATGTAGAAGTAGAATGATGGAACCACTGTCACACTATCACTGTGCGATATACCACTATAAATTTGTACCAACCTATACCACTGACATGCAACCAACATGTACTACTTCCTCTGCAATAAGCCTGTACCTGAACTTAGCATGTATCAACCAAATATAACAAATACGAGACTTGTAGTTATGCAACATGCATATGTACGTGCCCTATCTGTTATGAAGCCCATGTATGTATGTGTCCTGTCTATTATGCAGCCTACGTATAACTTCTGAAACTAGGGTTTTCTTTCTTCTGAAAAAATTCTGACCCTTTGCAACTTCTTTCACATAGATCTCCAACCAG